>JASSUY010042123.1:0-43195 GCA_032466535.1 Forpus xanthops
AATGGCTGTTATCAGTATTAAGGACACCTGCATCCTGTTCTTCATCCAATTTTAGCTGGTGATTCTCCATATCACAAACCACATCAGTATACATCTCTTTTTTCATATCCTCATTCAACCTCTCTTCTTGGGCGTCCAGCTACTTCAAGGTCCTTAGCCATATAAGGCTTTACCTACTGTTTAAAGCAGTTTCAAGACCTTCAGCTACACTAGGCCTTTTAGCAAGCCTTTAGCTACTGTCTGAGGCAAACCAGACTTCCTAGCTGCTGTCTAAAGCAGCCCAAACTCCTTAGCTGCTCTCTAAAGCAACCTAGACCCCAACAAACTGCCTTACATAGGTTATTTGAAATACTTATTCTACTCACCTGTGGGGATGTGGATATGCCTAGTAAATTTTCATTGACTTCAAGGCAGTGATGTAGATTGCTATTTTTAAGTTCTGACTATGCGGGTAGTCCTGAGAGAAGAGATAAAACATGAAGCAACAGCTGACAGCTCTCCTCAGAGTGCCAGTGTCCAGGAGGGGAATACAGAGAGGTACTGCAGCAATGTATGAGAGATGCATTAAAAGCGGTTGCTTGTCTTCCTTTTAGAGACTATTTCATGGTACAGCTATGCTCTGGGCTCTTTAAATAAGCAACACTCCTTTGAAATTCATTATTTATTTCTTGGATGGCCAGTGAAGATGAATTGCGTGTGTGTGTTTTTTAGTTGTGCGGTGCAGCAGGGTAGGGGAGTGAGAAAAAGTGTGGAAGTGTGGTGGCCTGAGTGTCTTCTTATATTAGTATGAACTACATATAGACAGTATTAAACTCAACTGAATTTACATTTAATATATAGCTGGAAAATGATGTCTGGCATCCCTTTAAGTAAACAAAATCTAGAATTTCTGCGTCTAATTGGGGTGAAGACATAGAAGCTCTTTGTACAAAATGCTGATTGGCATAGATAATTCAATATTTATAAACTAATATTATGTATACATATTGAATGATGGGAAACACAAGAAACATTGTAAAATTCCTGTTAGCATTTACAGATTCTCAGGTCTAGATGCATCTATTTATGGCATGTGGTTTTATTTCTTGACTATTATTTGACACTGAAATTAAGACCACCTTACTACTTTCTTGTAACTAAGTATGCGTGATTCACAATTCTTGTATTTATGGTGTGGTATTTCTTGTATTTCTGTGAGGAGAGAAACAGTGATTTTCTTTGTTACGTACTTTGAGCTATAAGTGTAAACTGAGTTTTGTGTCATGTTATAGTAGAAACTAGAAGGTGAAAAAAAAAAAAATGAGAAAGGAAGGAGAGGTAAACAGTTTAAACTGGTTAAAGGTCCTCTGATTCCAGTGCTAAAAAAAATATATTTTTGAATATTTTGTCTGTAATACTCTGAGAAAGAATTGTTACAGGCAAAAATGAGACAGTTATTTAGGCTATTCCTAATATTTAGGTAAATGAGGAGTGCTAACTAGGATATGAGGCAACTGCAGTTGAGGAAAAAAATTATGTGAGGAGCTAATCTATGACAAACAAAATGATATCTCTGAGAAGTTTAAAGTATTATCTGCTGTCTTAGTTGGAAACAGAAGTTTTAATATAACTGAAGGAAAAAAAAAACATGACCAGAGGGAATAAAAAAAATACTTTCCCCCTTGAGATCTTTTTATTTTACCCAGAAATTCAGTTTAGTCCTTTGGAAAAGACTCAGGTCTGTAGGCTGGGAATTTCTGGGAAAGGTAGATATGGATTTTTCTACAGTGTTAAATTGATAAATGTGTTCGAGTTGCCAACAAGCACTCGTGAGAATAATGCATACTCCATTTGGGAAGGGAATAAAGCTAGAAGGAAGGGAGAATTATATGAAATCCCCAGACTGAAAAGGTTTATAGTACTTTGTTTTTTTCTCCAGACTGTGATATGGTTTGCTCGTGTTTTATAAAGTGTGGGGCTCTAAAAGTTATAGGGAAAATTAATTTGTGTAATTTAAAAGTTCTGTGCAGCCGAAAGATCAACTGTCAAGGGGACAAAAATATAAATCCTGAAGAAAGAAACTGGATCAGGCAGAAAGCCATGACTCAACTTTATCACACAAAACAAAACAAAAAACACCAAAACCCAAACAAAATAAAATAAAAAAAAAAAAAAAACACTAATGCCACCCTCCTCCCCATCCCCCCCAAACAGGCCTATTTCTTGGTATGGATAAGTGCAGAAGGAAGGATTGTTGGGTTGGTTTTGTTTGTGCATTTTTTTTCTCTGTTTTAAGAGACTGAAAACTCAGTTCTTCCACCAATGTTTATTTTAATTTAAAGGTGCCATTTTAGTGTTAGATGTCTTGAAACATTTTTAACTAAATCTGTTGTTTAGTTTTCATCTCCAAAGGAAAGAAAACTTAATGTGATCATTCCTTCTCAGTTGTCCCCTCAGTGTTTAACCTATTATTCCAAAGAAATGCATGCTTGGTCCTTAGGCATCAGAAAATTCCTCTCTTGCCCCCATAGGAACTGAAAACTTGTGCCTTGTTAGATACCTAGGCATTGTACCAAGAAAAAAATCCATTCATTGCTGGGATTTTTATTCTTCTAGTTAGAGAACTTGTGCATTTTTTTCCAGAAGCTTGTGGCAGACTGCAGGTAGATTACCCAACATGTTGCATTTGACAGCAAGGAAGTAAGTTTGCACCTAATTAAATCCGTATTCATCTGATATGTGAATTATGGTATGCAAAGGGTTTTTAACAAAACCCAGAGCAATTTATTTCTGTTTATAGCTTGCAGTCTTTTTTTTCCCCTGTCATTAGAAGCAGACTAATTTTTGGGGAAAGGGTGTGAACATCGAGGGAACTCCCATAAAGAATACTGAAGCTCCTATAAAGCATACTGAAAAGGTCACTTTTTGTGTAGTGCAGAGCAGTGTAATTCAAAGGATGCAATTCATAGAATGGCATTCAAGTTACATCATCATAACAAGAACTGTTTCTCCATAACTAGCGGAAAAAGAGTCCTGCTTAAGATATTTTTCACCTCTTTTGTTCTTTTTTCCCATTCATGTACCTATTAGCTTGGTATGCACAGTTTATAGTCATGTACCACATAGGATAGCCTCACGCTTCAACAGTGGAATAGATTTATTAATTGAATGACATATATCTTGTCCTATTGCTATGAGCTGGAATGAAACATTCAATTATAAGCAGGTCACAGAGAGCCAGTATAATAGGTAGTATACACAATAAGTTGGATTCTTCTTTTATCAGCTATATTTTTTGTGATTTATAGGATTGTTCAATTGGACAATATTTCTACAAAAAGTAGAAACTTCAAAAGAGTTTCAAAAGTTCTGCAGTTGGCATTACAGTTTGTTTTGTTCAGTCTTCTTGTCAAGGAATGATGATAGGAGGGACGTTGTAGGTGTCATGGTTTAACCCTATGTTTGTACCATTGGGCTAAGCTGTCTTGGTGTATTACTGATGAAGCAGGGAGTAGTGTTTTTATGTTTGCAGGATTCACTGACGTGAATTCCAAAAGGTTTGGGAGTTCATTTGAGCTTTTATATCCCAATCTCTTTGATCAATAAATCTAGCTCAAAATTCTCTAAATAAAATATTTTCTCTTGAGGCTTCCAGTGATCTTCAGAGTCTATGAAAGTAGCTGTGCTTTCTGTATTTTGATGATTTAGGAGCTATGAAGAAGGCAGAAATCCCTTGTTTGAGCACAAGGTAGTAATAGTACTGTTCTCTTCCCTGAACTCCAAAATGTTCTGCAGTTAAACTGGGGAAAATTCTGATTCTTGCTCTAGCAAATACCTGTAGTCCATCTCTCTTAGGCTTAGCAAGATAGAACCGACATGAAAACAATGGAATCCATTGATTTTGTAATGTCTAGTGTACTAAAAAAATGGCAAATGAAGAATATTCCTTTTCATGTATTATTAAGCATCAATCTTGTCAGGGCTATTACTAAAGTTTCTAGCCTCAGATCAACCATGCCCATAGTTATTAAATATGGAGATGACAACTTTGACCTGAGACTAAGTGCTAGGAGCAACATGGCTAATCTACCCTTAAATACTGCTTCTCAGAAACAAAAAAAAAAAAACAGAAACAAAAAAAAGAAAAAAACACAAAAAAAACCAGCAAACAAACAAAACCCTTCAGACTGAAAGGATAAATGAGCTTTGCTTCACGGGTAGTTAGTGGAGAACCAATGAGCAAAGGAAGAAAGAGCTTGCTTTTCAAGAGTAAACTTTCTTGTGTATCTTCTTTCCTCACAGCACTCAATTTGTGCACATCTAAATGAAACAACTGTAATCCTCTATTTAGAGTAATGTCTGCTTTCAAACTTCGGGTAAATGGTTTCTATTTTATGGTTCTTATTCTGTTGAGAGCCTTGCTAACTACTTTAGGTATTATTGGTGTTAATAATGAGATAATTTATATTTTAATTAAACAGAGCTGCTACTAAATATTACAATGGATGCCAGCAGCATTTATCTCTTGACTCTTGTCTCCTTGAATTTTCATCTGCATGCCACTCTGAAAAGTGGCTTTTGCTGTCCAAATCCCACAGTGTGTCCAAGTAATATTCCTACTTTCATCTAACTTGTTTACTTAATGACTCTTATTATTTGTCTGAAAAGCAGAACTAGGTATGCAGTGGAAACAATATATCTGATTTTCAAGTACAGTCTTAAAAAAAAAAAAAAAACAAAATTACAGCACAGGTTGTTGTTTGTTTGTTTTAATTTTATTTTCCCTAGTCAATATTTTGTGCAGTAATGGTGGAAAAAGAATTTCATTATTCTTCCCCTCCCTCTGACCCTTCTGGTAAGTAAGGATACTTTGGCAAGAATTTATGTGTTTTTTTCCATTATTGTCAACCCATCACATAATCTCTACATATAATGTACAGGAGCTAAATTTTAGGCACTCATCACTGCTGACAAAACTTAATTCAAAGTAAAATTAAAATTCTCAAATTTATGAA
This sequence comes from Forpus xanthops, assembly GCA_032466535.1. Lineage (NCBI taxonomy): Eukaryota > Metazoa > Chordata > Aves > Psittaciformes > Psittacidae > Forpus > Forpus xanthops. The sequence goes on from JASSUY010042123.1 coordinate 4,995, forward strand.
CTTTGTAAGAAAAAAAAAAAAACTTGGCAGTCATATTTTAACACCTGGTAAAGACAGATTTCAAATGAGAAACACAAGAGACTAGAAAACCAATAAAAATTAAAAACCCAGAATTTATTCTGTGAGTATATAGCAGGAAAATGAGGAATAATGATAACTGCAAGGGAGTGAATAACTTAATTTTGAAGTTAAGATGTATGCTGCTAATTTCCCTCCCTGAATTGCTCCTTTTTTAGTGTATTGCTAATTTTTATATCCAGTCACATTGTTGCCTGATTTAATGTATGATGTTAAAGAACTGCTGTGCAAAAGAGCTTTCTTTTAATGCTTAAAATTATCCACCAATTATTAGAAAATCAGATTATTTCTACATGATTTACCATGCATATCATTGTGCATTTATGAATGACATTGCCAAGCTTCATGTTCACCATTGCAAATATTTTTGCGATTAAAGCTAAGATTTTTCTGAAACTCTTAATAATCTGAACAATTAAAAGTTCACATGCTTATCTTATAAGCATCCTACATCTGTTTTTTAAATTTCAGTTGAAATCGTAAAATCCTTTAAAATGGAACAATGAGTAAGACTGCAATTTCTTGTCTCATGTAAGAGTCTGTTCAAATCTAATTAATGGATATATACCTCATGATAATGGTGTCCAGTGACAACTTACTTTTCTCTCTCTACCCCATGTGTCCTCCTACTTATTGCCATATAAAAATAGTAAATCTTATTACTGTACCATGTTACAGTGGGGATCAGCAGAGAGAAGGTGAAATGAAAATGCAATAAAAAGTTGAGATGTATGTGCAGTGACTTGGTTTTCTCTGCATTTTTTCACCTAAAAAGGGTACAGACACGGTATTTAAAAGCCTTTATCTTCTTAATTTAAAAGCAGAATGTCCTAAAAATGCTCCTTTCACATACATTTCCTTTCAAGTGAACATACATTTATGGAATGATTTACTGTTTTCAGAGTTGAAGCCCATGTTAGGTTCAGTTATCATGATAATGTCCTTTAGCAGTCACAGGTGAAGTCAGGAAGAACAGTCATCTTTGGACAGCCAGCTGAGAAGTTTGCTCAATAGCAGTGCTAAATCCTTGAGTAGGATGATAAAATGCTAAATTCAATGATGACTAGAAGTGTGCAATAATAATGGCTTATTTGACATTCTCAGATGCTTCAGGGAGAGATATAAAAAGCTTAATTAACAGATAGGGCACTTGTTCTTGTCTCTTAAAAACAGAGTACATACAATAGTTAATTGTTAGGTTCATGCCTTCAAATAGAAGACAATTTTTTGGTTGAAGGCTAGAGAGATCACTAAGACATTTGCTCTATCTGCAATAGCAGTAAGTGTTTCTTAATGTTTAAGTTTAAAGGGAGATTCATTTCTTCTAAAGGATGCAATTGAGGCCATGTCATCAGCAGAAGAAAGCTGTTCATTTTGGCTTAAAATATGGATCTTTGAAGTAGCTTATCCATCATTATTCATACAGTTATGATTTCTTAGTTCATATTTAATCTTGACAGTATGTCTGTGTTGTCAGTTGATGGTAGTGAGGCAAGGAAGGGGGAAATATAGTAAATACACTGTCCATCACTTTGCATTACTCTCTTTTTATTCAACTATTGTGCAACTAAGGACAATTTCCATTATTTACCAATCTTCTTCTTCTGCCCATTCCTACTGTTAGGTGATCACGTTTGTGACATTCATCTGTTGCAAAAGAAACTAATGCAATATAAGATATTTAGGATCATTATGATTTCAGCACAAGATTCAAGAAGTAAAAAAGACGGGCTGGAAGTTTTCAAATGCAAACCCATCATTGCTAAATAAAAGCATGTCAGGAATAATTACAGAGAATGATTTGGAAATAGATTTGTCTGAAACATTTAAAACTCACCTGAAGCATGGAAATCTACATGAGGAAGCTATTCTCTGAGTGACTGGCATGGTCTTGCACTTACAGCTTTTTATAACAGCACTTACTGTGCTATTTTAATGGTGCCGTCATATCTTGTGACAATGGCATGTCCTTTGTACTGCTATAGCAATAAGAGGATCAAATACAGGTTTTCTCAGTTTAGTGCTATCACTGATTCACACTGTTATTTCCTGAATAAAGTGGACAAAAGAAAATTATCTTCCTTCTCAAATTTCTCTCTTATTTTTATACACCAATTTAAAATGCATTTCCTGTCCTCATCATAAATCTGTTGGCTCTCTGATTCCACAGTAATTTCTGAAAACTCAGCCCCTTTCTCCTTTGCTAAAAATGCCTTCACTGCATGCTCCATTTGGACCTCTCCGAAGGAGCTGCTGGCAAGATGGTGCTAGGCATTTTGGCATGCTCAAGACACTGTGAAGGTGAAGCAGAGTAAAGGGTTTCTGAAAGCCTGGGGAAGTGGAGTACCCTGGCAGGGGTTCTCCAGGTGCTTGTTCTGAAGGGGCTAGGTTAACAAACTAGAACTCTTGTGAGCTTCCTCCTGTCATTATCTCATCAGCTGATATTTCCAAATGCTGTTGGCAAGGGGATATTTGGTTGGCCAGCCTCCTAGTTGCCTGTCATAACAGTAGCTTGGCTGCCCCTATTCTCTCACAGCTGAGGAGGTTGGTATAGGGTGAGCATGGAGGCTGATGAGGTTACTTCCCTACCAGAAGCCTCCTGTGCCCTTGTGTGAATACATAGAATGAATTCCTTGTACAGCCTTTGCCATGGCTCTGATGACAGGAGGTGTATATATTCTGTGGCTGTCACTGCTCATTAGCATTTTTGCTCTGCTTAGAAAAATGGTTGGTGGCAAAAAACCAAAATTGTATACACAGGTTTAAAAATTAAACTGATGCATACAAGGATGTTATTTAAGTGATTCATTCAACATAAATGCAGGCAGAGCTTCGACTGCTGCTGCAAAAATAGAGTGCAGCTATTGTAGCACTAACAGGCTTGAACTGGTTTATGTTCTCAGGGTTACCTTCATGAGATTTAAATTGTTTTGTTTGGAGGAGACAACACCATTTCTACTGCTTAAAGGTCATCTGTGGACAGAAGTTCTCTAATAAGCAAACTCTGTCTTTTCCTTCCAAGGATGCCTAAAAGTAGAAATCTTAACCAGAGAGAATATCATTGTATTTTCCATAATTGTGTAGACTTGAAAGGTTTCTTCAGAGGAAAATAATCCAACTACTGATATAATGTGACTTATTTAATACCAGATGATCATTTGCAATAATTAATTTTATAAAAAATTGGTGGAAACCAGATTGTGGGCTGCAGACAGCTGTCTAACTTGCTTTGATACACAAAAGTGTTTTCTATTCTCCTTTCTGCAGACACATGAATTATGAGTAACTCTCTGACTTTTGTCTGTTTCTATATGTAGATAGAAACTAAGCTATGGAGGCAACAGGGATGATAAGACTAGTTTGTAGTGGACATGGATTGCTGCTTGCATGAAAGGTTTCTCCTTATTTGAAGAAAATGGGTAAAGCTCAGAGACTTGCATTTTACTGTATATTTCGTATTGTTTAACAATAACAAAAAAGTTTCCTACAGATACTCACTTATACATTTTAAGGACATAATTCCCCATAATGCTCATCCCATCAACAGTTGCTGGGCATTGATAGTATTCTCTCAAGGGAAAAGTCTATAATTTCTTTGATGTGAGCAGATCTTTTATCAATGATGATTACTAATCTAGTCAAAGGAGACCAGAAAGGCTGTTAATTATTCTGTTCATGTGTGCTTTCATTAAGTTATTAGTGAAGTACATCTGTGAACTTTTACAAAATAAAGCTTGCAACAGATCTAAAATTTATTTGCAAAGGAAGAAATCCTGGCATTTGTCTGCAGGGTGGAATGCAACATTTGTAAGTATAGGGATATTTATTACTTTATCGGTAATCTTCCTTAATGTAATTCATGCAAGACAATTTCTATTTTAATAGTAACCATTACTTACGTTAGTAGTTTCTTTTTCTGGTAAGTAATGGCTTTTCTCTCTATCAGGTTCTTTAGCTCTGGGTATTTTTTGTTTTTTCATGCTTTTCCTCAAGACAACGTCAGCAACCAGGCAGAAGTGACTCAGATAGGGCCCAGTGTGTATCCAGTAACAAATGCTATAGATCTGAATCCTGAATTCTGGGACAACTCCGTTGTCTGCAGGTGCATCTAGAAAGCAATAACTGCACATCCATGACTGGTGAGCCTGAACTGAAAATCCTGTTGCAGAAAAGGGAACAGAGTATTAGCTTGGAAGAAAAAGACAGTAATAGCCATGTGGGAGATAATGCTTCACAGAAATTCGATTTTTTTAAAAGGTTAGAGTTTAGGGATTTTGTGCTTCTGCTCCCTGTGAGTGCAAAAGAATAGGCAAAGAGGTTCTTCACAATGAGCTGGTGCCAACCAGTGGGAAAGTCCCAGTATTTCGGCATAACCACATGTTGGAAACATGATTGTTGTCAGTTATCATATTTTTCTTTAAGACAGTGGTTCACCAGTGCTACTTTAGCTTTACTACTGTACTGTGTGACATTCAGACTCTCAAGGTTTTAAAACCATGGGAGCAAAAGGCTAAATAGATAAATGTCTACTCACTGGCAGTTCTCCTGCCTTCTCCTAGCCCCAATTTCTGTCTGCTGTTGGTAGTGTCAGCACAAATCTTCTGCACTGCTTCCAAAAGAATTTTCTGTGTTGCTGTTCATCAAAAGTCTTAAAACTAGCATTTTTAGGTCAGATAATCATGGAGTCTCCCAAGGCTCATATTTCATACACGCAGAATATGTTACTGCATATTTTCAGATATAAATGCTTGTGGTAATTTTAAGTAAGTGAAAGTAATATTCATTCCAGTCTTTTCTGAAAGAAAAGAAATTTTGTAGTGATGAAAGTTTTTACCACTACAACCTGTTAAGGGCAGGGTGTGGTGAGTTAGAGTGGTGTACACGAGGGCAGGTTAACAGTCCAAAGTTTCTCAGTAATGCTTGGATTCCAAATAGGAAAAAAAGGGGATTGGCTAACACTTAAAGAGTACACTTAAATATGCATAATCTCTGCAGCTGCAAAGTTATTGTACATCTAATACTTAAGCATAAGTGCGAATTTATGGTAACGAGGCCTGTATTTTCTTTTGTGGTCAGTTTTAAAAACCAGAGACCTAATTTTAGCTTCCCTCAAATTTCCAAGGTGCTCTGTTTTATCATGCATTCTTGCTGCCATGTCAGAATTAATGCAGCAATTCATTTCACCTCCTCTGTGATGTTTTTATAGATGGCATTGGTCATCAGAAGGTACAATCTCCTCCTTCTTCCCTGTTTTCTATAATAAACTTATTTGGTATATGTACTCTGTAGTAGGAAAATAACTGACTTTGGGGCTGGTGCTTAGTTTTATGCAACTGTACAGCTCTACCAGTTGAAAATTCTGTTTGTAGTGCATTGTTGCAGAACTTGAACCTGGGATTACACCAGCCAATGCCCCAACACCTTGGGGGTTAAAATTGTAGCTCATCACTAAAACAGTTGCCAGATTACAGGTTAGAAGGTTGGCAGGCAGTATGCAAAAATGCTGGGTTACAGTAATGCTAACATTGTTCAGCAATGTGGCAAGTCAAACTACAGAATTACATATGGAGAAAATAGGGGGGAGGGTGCTCAGAAGAAAAGGAAATCTTGTTGAGTGGCATGGCAGGATTCTCTGATTTCTTCAGCAGTAGAATTGAGTTACAAAGGGCAGAGTCAGTTTTGTTTGGGTCTTTTTTCCTACCAGGGAGTAATGTGTCTTTAACACTGTTTACAAAAAGATAAACCCCTTCAGAATATAGGAGTAATAAACAAGGCAGCCGTAAAAGAAATCTCATGCCCTAAAGCATTTCAGATATAAGTAAGTTGAAATTGCTTCATAGCAACTGACAAAATGCTATTGGAAATCTTCTGCCTTTCCTTTTTTATGAGAAATTAAGTCTTCTGGAATTTTGGTGGTAGCCTATTGCACAGGAACTAAGGTTTTAGCCAGGTGTCACTTGGCTTTGAAACCTTGCTGATGATTTGTTTTTCACATGTTGATCTGGTTGAAACTAACAGATCCCACTAGTGCAGCTTCTTTAGGTCTTGATCTTATTAACCTTGAAAAGGTGTTTAACTTGTAAGTGTACTATTAATAATTTTTTTCACAGTGTAGAATTATAATTAATCCATACCACACTTCTTCCTTTCAACCAAGTAAAATTCAAATAACTCTCTCCCACTGAGAGTCTTTTTCTTCCAGTATTCTATCTAATTTATTAACACTGAGACAGAAGAAATATTAGTATCATTTTTAAAGCTTTTCTAGTGTGCAGCCTCTGGAAAAAAAAACAGTGAGGTCTTGGGGTTGTTTTAGGTTTTTAATACATACTCTGTTTGCAGAGACTCACACTAACTTTAGTAGTATTTTGTTTTATAAGCTTCTGCGTGCCATATTTGCATTTTACCAAGAAACACTGTTGTCTGGATGAAATAACCAGTAACAAGCTTGTAAGTCTGTTGTAAATCTGATGGCTTTGTTTTGGTTTTCAATATGTCAGCAAATTATCTTTCAGAAATCTCTTTCGCTAGCAAGAATTGTGTTTATTTATAATTCATGTGATATGGACAAAACCGGGAAAAAGGCTTATTGCTTGTGCTTTTATTGTGCTCTTTGTATATTACAGTACAGCATTTCTTTACAATGCTCGATGCACTAACATAAACTTTAAGTAAAACAATGCATGCTAATGTTCTTTAAATTTTGCTCTTGAGAAACAAAGAAGCAAAATGATGGAATCTTGCAAAATTAGATTCTGTGGTTTTGAATGCTTATTGTGAAAATTTAATTTGGGTGCAAAGCAAATGTGGTTTTATATGCAATTTAAAGGCAGAATTGTTTTCAGAGGCTGCAGTATTAGGTTATAGGTGAACTTTACCTAGGTGGGCAATTTCTGAACTACACTATTGACAGCTTAATGTATTTATTGGTGTTACAGCAAATAAAAGGATAATTGTACCTATATAACCATACTGTATATAGCATTGAGAAGATGTGGTGCACCTTGTAAGTGGCATCTGGCAGGCCAGGACAACCTGTGCTACCTCAGTGAACCTAGGCAAAAGCGAATTGTTTGCAGAGTTGTTGCTTTGGGTACCATTAATTCACAGACCTGCACTGTGCAAGCCTTTTGAGTCTTGAATCTCAGCATGAGCAAGGAGGATAGTCTTTGCAGTTTCAAAGAAAAGCTTCTAAGCTCTTCTGCCCTGTTCTATATTAATCTACTGTGCTTTGGCTTTTCTTAAAATTTAATTCAAGATCAGAAGTGAGATTGTGTCATCCAAACTCATCTCTGTATCACAAGCCTTTAAACTGCATATTGGGCCTGACAGCTTTGGTTTAACTAACACATATGGTAGATTTACTTTTATGGTAGATATGACTAAAGCACATTTATCAGAAAAGCATCCAGTTTATGTGTAGATGCAGGAAGACGCATGCAGTTCGCCACACTCCTGGCATCTTCTCACAGAAGCTGCCCTTGCAACCCCAGGTCTACAAAAACCTTTCCACATAAATATAACCAACATTACAGATGGCCACAAAATCACCTCCCTATTCCAATTTACTATCTTTGCTTTTGTTTACTCATCCCAAAATTATTTGGCTCCCTGACCACAGCCCTTATCTAGAACTTACATTGTGCTGCATGGTTCAAATAATTGTGGGACTCCCTGCACTTCGCAGCTTATATACAGCTTCAGTGTATTTTTAACTGGGTTGCTTTGGGTTTGTCTATATAAAGTCCCCTTTTAACAGACTGTAACTAGTTAAAGGTTGTGTACACATTCAGACACTCGCAAGCTACTGGTGGTTCTGACTGAAGTCATACTATGTCATTTTAGTTGCATTATCATGTGCCAAGCATGAATTAGAGAAGTCTAATGAGAGACAGAGTGTACAGATCCGGACTCACACCTGACCTGCAAAGTACCATGTAACACTCACCAGGAGATTCAAATCACATATTGCTACTGACCTTTCATTTATTTACTGTTTCACTAGTCTTTATGCCTCATAATTATTTTTAGCAGAGTTTTGGAGGTTTTGGGTCTTACTGTGGGTTTTTTTGGTTTTGGTGTGATTTTTTTTTTTTTTTTTTTTTGTTTTGTTTGTTTCAATTTAATGGTTCTGTACATATACTTCATTAAAATATGAAACATTAATGGACTTATTAGCATCTCCTGCAGGTACCACTCTCTAATTGGTGATTCCCTTTAGAGAGCTGCTTTTCAGAGGGAAGACCTAAATGTCTGAGGTATGATGTTTTTTATAAGCTCTTAGATGTACAGCTGTGTACATGTACATGTGATTCTCTTTTGATTGATAGTAGATGGGGACCCAAATATTTTACAATTTGAGGGTAGCTTAGGATAAGCTGTTGATGGTAAGACTTTTCCACATAAAGATAAAGCTTATTATCTCTTCCATTTTATGGTTTAAAAGAGATAAAAGAACATATTAAAATGAAGAAATTAAACCAAAGTTTTGTTTGTTTTTTTTTTTTTTTGGCTTATTACATTATTTCAGTGATATAGAATGTAACCTGTGAGGGTAGGTTTATTTTAGCCCCTGCTGTTAACACTGCTTTGAGTGTGAACCAGCCTAGCCTTTTAAAAATCTGTTCTTTCTCTGCCAACCTTGCAATTTGAATACTGAACTGCATTAAAAATTATCCACTTGTACATGAAGTCCAGTACTTTAATTAGGCAGGTGTCATTAGCTAGCTCTCTTCACTCTTCATTTTTAATTCAGGTGTATAAAGAGGCCTTTATACAACCTTTGCCACTAACCTCCTTTTAAATATTTCTTCACCAATATGTGAAGTTTCATTCTCCCCTTCAGTTGAATTTTTTCCCTTTCTTTTTTTTTTTTTCCCTTTTTTTCCCCTTTTTGTACTTAGTAATAAAGTGATTCCTGGCTTGGACACTGTTTGTGAAGCACTTTTGCTTGTTTCCACACAAATGTAGGGAAATCCATGTAAAACAATTGAAGGTTACATAAATTCTTAACTTTTTTCTTTCTGCAGTACCAACTCACCACATAGACTTTTATATCAAGTGTCCCACTTAAAATATGGAGAACTTGGCAATAATAAGCTGAAAGAAAAGATTTCATTCTGCAGCAAGTGCAGAGGCAACCTGCAAGTGTTGAGGAAAAAATAACTAGGATTTGTACTGTGCAAATGGAAATAAGACGTTGTGGTTTAAGCCATAAATCATGCAGTTTACTCACTCACACACCCCTCTTTCTTCCCACCACTCCAAGGGGGGGAATGGGGAGAAGAATTGAAAGAATGTAACCCCCATGGGTTGAGATATGAACAGTCCAGTAACTAAGGTACAACACAAATCACTACTGCTATCACCAATAATAATAATGATAAGGGAAATACAAGGAAAGAGGATACAACTGCTCACCACCCAACAACCTCACTGTGAAGTAACTCTTCCAGGTTCCTGCCCCCAGCTTTTACATCCTGGGCATGACATGCTGTGGTATGGAATAACTTTTTGGTCAGTTTGGGTTGGGGGTCCTGTTTCTGCTTCCTCCCGGCTTCTCCTCCTCCCTGGCAGAGCATGAGACTCAAAAAGTCCTTGGTCAAACCAAACATTCTAAACCATAACTAAAAAGGTCGGTGTTATCAGCGCTGTTCCCAGGCCAAAAGTCAAAAACACAGCACTGCACCAGCTACGAAGGAGAAAAATGACTGCTACTGCTGAACCCAGAGCATAAGGTTTTCTCAAAAATGAGGGGTTTAACTGCATGTTTAATTTCTGTGTCAAATCATTCAACATTTTAAAAGAACATTTGAAATGGTTTAGAGTAAGATGGAGAAGATTTAACTTTGTTTTGTGAAATTATTATCTTGCCATCTCCTATTTGCACTGCATTTGAGTTCTAGACAAAAAATGTACCTATCCCCTACCTAACTTTGTAGCCATTTATAAGAATATATTTCCTTTGGAATAATTTTCAGTATCAAAGTCAGAAAGGTGTATTTCCTCAGTAGGAATTTAAGGAACCTAGGAGTAAAATGATCCAGTAACAGTAAATAATTCTGCCCTCCTGCACTAGAATAAAATTTCTGATGCCTTGTTTTTAATCTCTGATACTAATGTCTCAATACAACATTTTCAGACTACAATGAATATGATAATGTAGCCTTGGTTTATTTATGAAGTACACTGCTGTGTGGTGAAGAAACCCATCTTTTTTGTATCATTCATCAAATTCCAGACTGATGTTAGTGCAGCACTCAACCGCATATGCACCACATTCCCTGAGAATTGAGGTGATTTTATATCTAAAAACAACTTCTTCCAAAATTACAAAAGCAAATAGAAGGGTAGGTTATTTTTTTCCCTTTATTTATTTATTATTATTTTTTTTAAACTCCTGGGAGGTGTGGATGATATCATGGAACCAATGCTAAGAGATACCAGGTCAATGCAGAATGGATGGTAACAGAGTTACTCCAAAGATACTTGCAGCAAAGAGGTCATAGTTGAAGTGCAAATCATGCTCAAGAGTGTCTCCAGGCCAGCTGAGAAAATATACAAGACAGGGAAGTTTGTTTCAGCTGAGAATGGAATTATTTTTGTTTCCAGGGATTTTCATTCTTTTATGTAGCATGCTTTTGGAGATGGAAGTTCTTGCTACAATCACCTGTGGGAAAACATAAAACTATGTTCTGGGGTTTTCTTGGTTGGGTAAAGGAAATGAATGCAAGATTCTGTATGTTCTTTTAAAAGAACACTATATGTCACATAACCCCTCTGTGCACAGTGGTGCATGAACAGTCATGTTATTAAGGTGAGGATTTGGCAATAAGTCATCAATCTTCTCAAAAATATATCAAAAGTCATGACTAATACTTTGAGTGATGGTTACCTATAACAGTGATTTCAAAAAACTAACCAATATACCAAAAAAAGAAAGAAAAATAGAAAAAGAGGATAGGAAAAGGACATAATTTTATGGTGATCCATGGTGTTTCAGCTTTACTGAAGAGCAGCTTGGCAGAAAAGAATAGGCAGGGTTCTGGCATCCACCATGAGCCAACAGCAAAGGCAGCCAATATCTCTTATGACAGCATTAGGAAAGGTACAGGCTGAGGGCCTGGGACCTGTCCCCAGTGCTTTGCATTTGCTAAGACATGTCTGGAGTGCTGGGTCCAGTTCTGGGCTTCCCAATACAAGAGGGACAAAGACGTACTGGGGTAAATACAGCAAAGTACCATGAAGATTATTAAGGGTTTGAATAGTCTGATGTATCAGGAGAGCCTGAAACATGGGATATTTTAACCTGGAGAAGGGAAGGTTCAGGGTGATCTAATTAGTATGCAAAAATAGCTGATGAGGTGGTAAAGAAGACCAATCAGACCCTCAGCAGCAGCACTCAAAGGACAGGAGGCAATAGGTTCAGAATGGAACACAAAGAAAATCAATTTTTTAAGAAGAAAGGACATTTTTACAGTGATCGCAGTGGTCAGACACTTGAATAAGTTGCCAAGAAAGGTTAAGGAGTCTCTATCACTTAAGATATTAAAAACCTGACTGATTAGTTGCAATCCAGGTGGCATTGCTCTGAACAGAGGTCAGAAATAGGTGATCTCCAGAAGTCTATTCCAACCTCAAAGATGCTGCAACTTAGGTGACAAGGGTATTGATTCTGGATATGTAACCTTAAGTCTCTTAAAGGCAAAATTAAAGTTTTTTTTTTTTTTTTTTCTTTATTATTTCTATATTCAACTTTACATTTAACAATATGAGCTCCATTGTTACAGACTTGAACATTTTAAGATAAACTGCCAAGCAGTTTAGTTTTTTACACCAATCTTACTCTACAGGCAGTGTAAAAACATTCTCTTTAGACATTGTAAGAACTCTTTTCCAGCATACTTTTGTCTTCTGAGAGATGAACTACCCTTCCTCTTTTGTTTTCTACCCATGAGATTCCAAGCAGAGGATTCTGTGTCTTTTACTATTGATAAGGCAGCATGTGCAGTTAATTAACCTTGCATTTATTAGTAGGGGTTTTGTAAGGAGAAGAAGGCGAGTGAATAGATAACATGTAAAAAAAAATAATAGGAAAAGTCACACTTGATTCCAGAAGTTTAGAAAACACCCATTCTCTTACTTTTGGCTCCCCAACTTGTAACAGAAATATGTTACACATGGGAAATACAAGAACCACTGTAAAGAGGATTGTGTTTTATTCTAGAACACTGAATTATCCTGTGAAATAGAGTTTACATGGAACTAGACGTGGGTTTACATGAGGGGTATGTGAGGACAGTGGCACACTGGTTAGCCCTGATCCTGAGCGCCCTGCCAGAGTAGACAACACTGTTACTTTCATCTCAGTAAGATATTGTGTGTTTTCTGTGTTGAGTGCGGTTGTTTAACCCCAGCTGCCAACTCAAGCATCCAGCTGCTCGCTTACTCCTCCATGATGGGATGAGGGGAGAATCAGAAGAGTAAAAGTGAGAAAACTTGCGGGTTGAGATAAAGAAAAAAAGGAAAAGCAAAAGTTGCACATGAAACCAAAGCAAAATAAGGAATTCATCCAGCACTTCCCATTGGCAGACAGGCGTTTAGCCATCCCCAGGAGAAGAGAGCTCCATCATGTGTAATGGTTACTTGGTGTACTGATTTTGGTTGGAACAGGGTTATATTTCATCATAGTAGCTTGTAGGGGCTGGAACCAGTGGTAGTAACACAGGGATGCTTTTGTTAGTGCTGAGCAGTGCTTACACAGATCCAAGGCCTTTTCTGTTTCTCACACTACCCCACTAGACAGCAGGCTGAGGGTGCAGAAGAAGTTGGAAGGAGACACAGCAGGGATAGCTGATCCCAACTGACTAAAAGGATATTCCACACCACATGGCATCATGCTCTGTATATAAAGCTGGGGAAGAACAAGCAGCAGCCAGCTTCCCACATCCTTCTCCCAAACACAGCAGCTCTTTGTCTCATCTACCCTGTATAGTAAAAGAACAAGTGTGCATTCTGTTAAAACAGTGTCATGTGTACATACTTGTCCTAGGAGGGGAGGACGACAGTGAATCGCACATCACTGATGCTATTTACCTTGCTTAATGCACTGTTAGAAACTACACAAATATGAGGGTGGTGCAGTTAAGACCTAATAAAACATAAACTACCTCAATGTTAATATCCTAATCTTTTCTCGGTATATTGCCTAAGCCTATTTTTTGATAAAGCATAGCAAACTTCAACCATTTACTTAGGAACTTAGAGCCTTGAAGCTTAGTTGTAATTGTTCAAGTAACGAGCAAAAAATGAAGAAAATACTTAGCCTGTTGCAGCGTACTTTGGAAAGAGCCTGTAACAGTTTGTTGGAGCACTGGACACTATAGGCTTGGTGATCAACATATTTTTTGTAGTTCAGACAGAGGCCATTTGAGACTAACCTTCAAAGAACACAAAAGCAGAAGCAGTTGTCAGTCCCATGCTTTCCCTTCCCTGTAGCTTAGTTGCTGAGAAGGCAAGTTGGAGCTCTGTGTGATAGAGGAAAGTCCTTAGAGCACCTTGATGCATGTTCAAAGCTACACAGAAATGGGATGAGAGGTGCTCTTGCACAAAGTAAGCAGAAATACCAGAAAAAACAGCTCAGTTATGAAGCGTAAGCCTACTGTCACCCTTGTATACAGGGAAGGTTCTGCTTAGAATTGCTACTATATAAATAATAATTTACCCACAGGCAATTTGAAGTGTCTTTGATTCCACTGTTTCAGTTTTAGTGTTAAAAACTGAATGAGGTATATACCCAACATCTCTATGGCAGGGAGAAATGTACTTCAGTTTAGTCTGGAAGGAAAATATCTTAAAAGTTTTCCTTGTAGTTCAACAGCGTTTAGTATCGTTGATTTGAAATCTCATCAGCTATTTAAATCCTGACCCACTTCTGGGTGAAGCATAACTAAAATCATTTCATACACAACCCTTTTGAGCAATGCAGTCTTTCTGAGTTTAAACTGAGCTTAAACATTTCCTCTAGAAGCATACATTTTAAAGACCATGCAGCAAAATTGCTAGCACCCCAACCATTCTTTCTCTTTGTCCTTCCTGATAACTGCTCCCAGTTTATATAGTGGTCATGATGTACTGTGGTATGGAGTACCTCTTTGGCTAATTTGGGTCATGTGCCCTGTCTCTGCTTCCTCTAGGCTTCCCCTCCTCCCGGACATCCACTAAGGAGAAAAATGCCACTGCTGAACCTAGGACACTCTTAAAATACTAATAATGAAAGCACAAACTAAAAGAAGACTTCACTGAACTAGATATAGTCAATACTAAGGCTGGTAGTTCCTTTCCTGTAAGATTCTGTCTAAATAAAGAAGACAGAAGTAGAAGGACAGTGTCAGACATATTTTTAAGATAGAAAATTAAGTGACTTGCCTGAAGCTAATTTAATTTTTTTGTATCCTGAATCATAGCAGCATTTTTCTTCCTTTTTTTCCAATATATCAGCCTGATGAAGAAACAAAAAGTGGAGGTTACTGACAGCATCATAATGTTCAAGTACAAATTGGTTCAAAGGCTTTTAAAAATCTTAATTCTTAATTAAAAAGTTAATCTTTGATTTTTAAATTTTCCAAAATTATCAATCATACAGGCAGAGGGTTTTTTTCATTGAACTCTGGTATTCTTCCTCATTCATCTTGTTATCTAGCAGCATCTATAGCTGGGATTCATGTTTGAAGTCTCCAAAGTTGAACAGCTAAAAGCAGGATGCCTGAAACTCCCAAATGTGTGGAACTGGAGTGTAGGTGGGTGTCATCTAAACTATCCAATAAGAAGCACTATAAATGAGTTTGGCTTAGGGCTTGCTCCTTCTAGGTCTTAGATACCGAGTGTTAAGCATTGTAGCTGGGATTCAGCTTTCATGTTTCATTCTGTCATTGGAGGAAACTATACCTTCTTGCTAAGAGCAGGTTCAGGGTGAAATGTCGTTCTTATTCTTCTCCTCAGGCCAAGTAGAAAAAAAAATGTGATTCAGGCACAGTAGAGTTCTTTCTGCAGGTAGGACTGAGTTCATCCTACTCCAAAATACCTTCCTTGACTTAATTACACTCCATAGGGGAGGTAGGACTTGACATGACCCTCTTGTCCTTAGATCACCTATGTTTTTGGTGACGTCTTTAATTTCTGAGCTCTGGAAAAAGGTGGAACAGAGCTTCTGCTTGAATAGGAACAGTAACAACACCTGAGTGGGCACAGAGAATTGGAGGAACCAAACATCTCTGTTTAGGATGCAAGCTTGACTATTTAAGCACTTTTGTTTGTGCAGTATGTAAACATGGAAGCTGCTTTGCCTCTGTCGATTATGCAAATTTAAGTCTTAAATTTTGTAACTGTTTAACTCAAATCCTTCAAAAACGGTGATTTCACCTGAGAGGTCTCTGAACGTAAAAAGAAACAGAGTGCTTCCTGAGATAAATTGTACTCATTCCTGTGAAATGTCTATGGTCTGTCAGATTTCCCAGCTCTCAGGATTTCTAATTGCAAAGGAGAGGTGGCAAAGAGCTGCAGACAAGCCATCTGTACAACTTGCATAATGTAACAGGCTTAAAAATATAAGTTGAAGCAAATACATTCCATTTTCTGTGTGGCAGCTCATTTCTGCAGCTCGGTTGCTGTTGGCTGCTCTGCCTGCGGCTGTGTGACTTGGAGAGTAGGAGGACAGGGACAGAACTCTGAGAAGTCCAGATTTCATTACTGATATCAGTAATATCTCACCACAGGCAACTTTAGTTTTCTGCTCCAGTGCCTCATCTGCAGAACAGACATGAGGAATGCCTGTTGAAGGTGCTGCGATTTAATGTTTATAAAGTTACAGAAATACGTAGTTGACATTCACTTGGGTTTTGGATCACATTGTGTTCCTCCTTCCCCTACTACAAAAAAAGCCCAGGGAAAGCCCTGTTAAGCTTAATTTCAAGAGAAGAATACCTCTATTTCTTTTCTTTTTTAGAAACCTTTTGATTATTTTCTCATTTGTCTAATGAGAACTGGCTCTGAAACAGAGAAGAATGCAAACGTGTTTGGCCTTTTCACCAGTTACATAGTACCAAATACTGAATATTACCTTTCTGATAAGTTGAGGGAGAAAGTGCACCAAAGTGTATCCCACAGTTACCACTTTTCTTTTTCCCTGTCTACTCTTACATACACTCCACAGCTAAGCCCAGCACACATGCAGCAGGATGCAGGTATTCAAAGCTCATTAGGTTATTACACTCCTGCTCCTCAGGAACCTCCTGGGGTCTGAGCAGCTGAGCTCAGGGAGCAACTCTACATCACAATATCCCTGACCGTTTGACCCTGCAGTCAGTGTGATGACCATATGTGAATGCCAATTAAGAAGCCATGAGCACTTTGAGGGGATTTCAGAGCAAAATTGTGCCAAACACAGCTTTGGGGTTACACAGTAGCATTCCGTATTAACTTCTGAAATTCAGAGGTACAGAACCATTCCTTCCCAACTTCCTTCTACCAGTGCGTACTTATTTGTACTTGAAAGACATGCCCTTTTTTGCAAAAGCAGATCAGTATGAGCTGCTTTCAAATCCATCAGTAGAATCCTTAATCTCCTGGAAGACTTACCACTATAACAAAAAAATACAACATTGTGGAAATAGAGATGCTTCTCCCTTCCATCACCACCCTGTCTCAGCTAGAGAAAGGAAATCAGATGTTTGCACTGAGGGTGATGATAAGAATGATAGGAACACGTGCTCTGAGTTCTGCTTGGTTCCTTAAGGTGAGCTGGCTTTCTGAATTGCAGCTGTTAGCTTTTTGGAAGTAAATGGGAAAATTACAGTTGTATCAAGTAGGAGAGCTGAACTGGATGAGCAAATGGCCAAGAAAGAATATTCCCCATCTATAAATGACAACACCTGCACAAGCAGTAGGGTGCAGAGTTGGAGGTTGTGTTGTGTAGACTAACTTCTGTGTCAAGCCAGCAGATCTGCACAGGGGGCCTTCTGTTATCCACAGGGCCCAGCAGCAAAAGAACTTTAGGGTTTTCTGTTTCATTTGCAGAAGCTTAGTCAGCTTTTCCCTCGGAGTCTATGAGGACCCACTTACATATTTCCATTCTGCATTATTTTGTGATGCATTCCTTTAGGTTTTAAATAATACATGGGTAAAATCAGGTTGTTTTCTTGTGTTGCTGGTGTGGTAGAGATTTTCCCCATACAATGGAAAACAGTATTAAAAGAAAATAACATGACTATCTGACTGTCCCCACTCTCATGTTGTGAATGTGATGTGCAAGAAGAGGAGGAGAGGGTAAAGATTTCATTAGATATAGGGAAAAAAGGGTATTGTAAACAATAAACTAATGAAAATGGAATAGTTCAGCTAATGCATCACACAGTAACTCAGACAAAAAGTCTGCTGAAATATTCATGAGAAGTCTCCAAAAAAATATACTAGGAGGAATTAACGGAGCAGAAAGATGTGTGTGAGGGGAATTCAGAGGATGTGCATGGGTTGGAGCTGAACACAGAGACTTCATTAGAAAGAAGCAAGTAAGAAAATGGAAATGAAGGGTAAGCAAAGAGAGCTTTTTCATGAAAAGGTGATGCAAATCCTTAGCTGTTAATGGGAGCTGATCTTCATGGGAGCCCTTTACAGCAGCTGAAGAAATTTATGTATGCCAGTTCTTGGAGACTAGGAGTAAAGGTGATGGAGGTCAGGAAGAAACCTACGTTCAAGATGGGAAAAGCTCATTAACAATGAATAGAAATTAACACATCCCACAGAGACATGGTTTCTTGATAAGTGTTGGTATTCGGTGGTTTGTGGTGATAACTCAGCGTTGTTTATAGGCTGCTTGTACTACATAACTCCAAAACAGTGTATTTCCATTGCATGGTTTCTGTCATATAGTCCTCTGTGAAAAGCTGTGTTGCAAGGGAATTTTCAGTTTGGAGTTAATGAACAAGGAATTTATGTTGATAATGTAACATTTTGCTGCTGCTAAAAGAGAAGCTTCTGGAAAAAACGCAGTAATGCTTAGCTTGCCAGAGAAAGCTATTTTACTAATTGAGAAATCTGATTTGAGAGGTGACTTCATGCCAGGCCACTTCTGCAGTATTATACACATAGCACGTATGGAAGTGATTATATTTTAATCCTTGACCTTGACAGTGGTCTGCTTCTTGCAGCCTTTCAGTTTTAATTCTAGCTTGGAAAACTTACAGGCTCCCTGTAGAGTGACATTTATGCTCTTGTTTAACTTCTTGTCCTTGAGGCTGGCAGCTTGGGTAACATCGCTTCTGGAAACCTGACATCACACTGAGAAAAATCTGACTCTTGCCCTACAAGCAGAAAGAAAACATGATGCTCTGTACACAATAGCGTTCTGGCTGCTGATATATTACAAACGAGAGGAGCAGCAAACCCTACATTAGGTATACTTCAGCACTTTGATGATTTTTGTGGGTTTTTTTTTCCCCTGAGGTGTCATGTTATTTATATCTGGTTTTGTAATTCAAAAGTATTGTGGCTATCATGTGCTCATAGGGTCTTTAGGCTGTGCCTTGGGGAAATAGTCCCTGTGGTTTAAGGACAGGATTGGCAAACGAGCTGAGGCACAGTTCTCATTAGTTTTGAGATTACAGTACTTTCTCCTATGTATGGATGCTGAGGTACAGAATGGCTAAAGCACAGGAACAGAAATAACTTCTAAAAACAACATTGCACAAGTGGTACTTACCACAACACTGGTAATAGCAAGCCCCTAGATGTGAACTTTTCTCAGAGAGAAAAGTCCACAGGATGTCACTGACATATCATTATGGGAAAAAAGAATAAAAGACAAGAATACAGGTATGTTGGGTTTGTGGCTTGTGATGGTATTTAATGCTGCACTTCTAGTTTTCATCTAAAATGGAATAGACAGATCTTGATGCAGAGACAGTCTATGCATTAGGATCTGCATTAAGTGTCATGATTTAACCCCAGCTGGCAACTAAGCACCACACAGCTGCTAACTCACTCCCCCTCACTGGGATTAGGGAGAGAACTGGATGGGTAGAAATAACAAAACCCATGGGTTGAGAAAGGCAGTGTCATGGTTTAAGCCCAGCCGTAAATCAGCCACATAGTTTGTTGGCTCCCCCCACCCCTTTGTCCTGGATCATGATTTCTTCTAGTCTATGTAGGACAGGAAGGATGAGCATACTGTTACTTTTGGAGTAGGTGATGTTTGGACTACACAGATTTTATAATTGTGTTGCAGTCGATGATCATTGTAGGTCTCTTCCAACTGAAGTATTCTATTCTGTTTTATTCTATGTCTACCTGTTCGTTGCCACACGTTAAACAACCACCAAATATGCATGTTCAGCAGTTTCCTGAGTTTATCCTGTCAATGGATACTGGATGTCTTTTTTCAAAATCTGAAGAGTAACATACTGGCCTTATGTGTATTTTTAAGATCTTTTCGTGCCAGCTGCTTGTATCTATAAATAATGAAGTGATTCTGTGATGTTTACCAAGTCGTTCCAGCAATTATGACTGAAAGCCCTGATAGTAACCCACATCCAGAGGGAGAGACATGTAAAGCCAGAAACATATTGTTTTGAGCCGAAACAATCCTTCTTCCTCACTGGGAGACTGCACGCCAACATAAATTGTGGAAAAAGAGCTGACAGTTCTTTCCACATTAGGAACCAAGAGATGAACAGTTAATGACAGCTTATAAAGGCATGGTTGGGTTGAAGTTTTAGGCAGCTTACCTTGTTCTTCAGTGGTTTTCTTGGGAAAAGGAAGGAACTCAATTTAGGTGATCCAAATACAGTAAATGGAGGAAAGGAATACCTGTTGAAGTAGAGAGGGGGAAAAAAAGGCAGCAATAGTAAGTAGATAGGTAGCTAAATAGGTTGTGATACAGAAATGCTCCAAATGGTAATCTGAGGAAAGGCACAGAAATATAATACTCTTACATTCAAGGTTAGAGACTTGAATTTAATTCCTCCTTTTTTGTTTTTTTCTTTCTTTTTTTTTTCCCCTTAGCAATTTGGTATCACTTCTCATTCCAAAATCTATCAAACAACATACAAGAAATCTGTAAAGAGGCAGGAATTCATACTTGAATTAGATCAGGGCTTGACCAGGAACCATAATTTTTCCCCCTTCTTTTCCGTTTCTTTCAGCTTCAGGAAATCTTTAACAGAAGTATTTCTGCTTTTTATTACACACTGAAGAAAGTCAGGTTGACTGAGGCCTGCTTTGTCTTTCATCTAATTCTATCTGATCAGCATTGTGCAATTGAACAAATGTATAAATGATACAACCAGCTCCAGCTTTTGACAATGACTCTTGAAGATAACCAGTTCCTTGCACTGCTGACTGATTCCTTGTAGTGAGGCAGGACAATACTTTGAATAAAAGCAATGTAGATGAATGCTGATGGTGGTGCTGCGGAGAGCAATGGATTCACATCCTACTGAACCCTGGGTTGTTTAGTAAGGCCGTGTCACAGGACCCCTCTTTCTTTTCTTAAGAAAACCTTCTTCTGATCTGAGAGTATGGCAAAAAGTCTTCCTTTCTCATCCCTTTGGCTTCTTTCGCAGTGGTGATTTGAAACGAAGGTGCTCAAGTGTACCTGCCAGTCAGTCTGAAATAAAAGGAAACATTGCTTGTGAACAGTATTCAGTCACCCAGAAGAGGGATTTGGCACTTACTTTTTGCCTGCCAGATCTTTTAGGTGTGATTCTAGCTCTAAAAAAGTTGCACTAAAAACGGTGATATGAGCTCCCATATTTATTCCTTCTAAAGAAATATCAGACCAGACTCAAAACTGTATGAAATACAGTGGCTTTTCATTTTGATCTTATATATATGCCTTCTAACTTCCAGTCATATCTATTCAACCTGGAAGCTGAAAAGCTGTACAGATTCTGACTCATGCTGTCAATGGAAAAAGATTTTGTTGGTGGAAATTACTAAGTGATAACCAAATTTGAATATGATCTGTTTATTTCATCCTTTATTCATGTAGTTGTGCCTGTAATTTCTCAGGTCAGTGAGGAAAAGCGAACAGACAAAAATGGAGATATGCATAGAGAATGTTTCTCTTTCACCCTCTTCTGCATAAAGTACAAACTGTCAGCAATACAAACAAGCTGTGTCCTGCGTCTTAACTTTCCTTTCTATTCAAGGTCTTTATTGTATCTGCAGCATCATTCTCATCTGTCTCCCAGGTATTTCTTCATCACTGGCCCTTCCTCTGCCAGGCCTAAAGGCACAGTCCTTAGGAAGCAGCTACTGTTCACGTGTCCAAACAGCTGAATTTTCCTTATTCCTTGTACACCAGGGACTAGCTTTTGAGCTTATCCTTCTCTTGACTGTCTTCTTCCAGACATGGTTTTACCAATTAACTACAAGCAATTTTCTGTAACAGTTTATTTCAAAGGCTGAAAGTCTTTGTACGTCAGGAGGTTCTCAGAAGGCTGCTTAGACTACATCTGGTAATGCATGCCTCATTATCAGCTTGTATCTCAAACTGTGGAGATTCCCCCCTTTGGTTTTGGTTTGTTTTGTTGTTTTGTTACTTTTTCATTTAATTATCACTGTCTGAGTTTGTCTAGAGCTGCTTCATGCTCCTCTTTCTCCTTAGTATGCAGTATTTTCTCATTCTTACAATTTAAAGTGGAAACTCTAAATATCAGTGAGATCATGTATTCACCGGTATCTTAAGAATCTTTATTTTAAATGTAGATATATGCAGGGGTTTTCTCTTTGTGATCAACATTATTTATACTAATTTGTTTGTTAAGTAATGCATATTAATTCTCCATACAAATGAGATGAAATTGAGATGGAAGAGCAGCTATAGTTCTAAATTAAAGAGTGGGATTCAGGGAGAAAAACTGAGTTAATATTTCATTGTCCTGTGTGTGTCCATCTACATGAGCACATATGCAAACATTTCTCCTGTTCTGCATGAATTAATAATTCCAAGAGTTGAAGCAGTAAAAAGTCTCAGAATAATGTGGTACCTAATAGGCTAAGACTCAGCACTAGTCAAAAGCTTATGATGGCCAAAGAATTCACTGGAATCACTTCTTGATAGTGACGTGAGTAGGAAAAACTTTCCCTGTTCCAAAATGTACAGAAAGATTTTGAAAACTTGCCAGTCCATTTAGAAGCTCAAACTCTCTTTCTTAAGCCTCACTATGACACATGATACAAAGTTATAAATGGCATTTTTTATGAGTAAGAAGGAGTGGGCAGAAAAAAATCTTTTTGTGTCATCATGGAAAATCATCATGAATGCTTACTTGCGTGTTTCCATGATGAAGACTAATTATGGTGAGCAAAGGTATTGCCTAAGTCTGGACTGAGCTTCTTGAACTGTCTCTGTGAGGCTCTAAGGCTTCCTCTGAAAAATGAGATTTAACTTGTTCTGTGAATGAAAACTTGGTAGCAAATTTTGTGTTTAATGCTACTTCAATGATAATATAATTCAGCATCTTTCACCATAGTTCTCTGGGTGCTTCCTGAAATCAATTATTGTTTGTTTATTGATAGCAAAAATTGAACTGTAGAACCAGGATTGCCCAAATGTATTGGCAAGTTTAGTGACTGTGAATTGAGAGCTCAGTTCCTGATGTCTTTTAGGCATCAGGTTTTTAGGCATTACTTCCTGATGTCTTATTAAACCATTTTCTTCTGATATATTAGCCAGAGTTTATCTAAGAACAGTAATGGCAGTTTATGGAAAAAAAAAATAATTGCAAAACCTAAGAAAAATAAGCTTCTTGAATATTCATTTAGAATGGATTTATGTTTTCTAAAGAAATCAAATTCAGTTTTTCTGTCACCCTAAAAAAATTACTCAGAGAATCTTTCCTTAAAGGTCAGAAACACTTCGTGGACATTTCAAGCATATGTTTTAGCACTGGAAAAGTGTTCAGAATACCAAATTGTCCTATTTAAACGCTGGCTTTAGTTGAAGATTCCAACTGAATGCAAAATTCCTTGTTTTGCACAGGTAAAAATTGCTGACATTGTGTACTTGGTAAATTCAGTAGTTATCCATAAGGAATATGTTCTTACTATATTTATAGGTATCTCAGGAAAAAAGGGTAGTATAGAGATGAGGAGATACACTGTAAGGGTGGTGATGCACTGGAACAGGTTGCCCAAAGAAGTGGTAAATACTCCACTCTATTCAAGGCCAGGTTGAATGGAGTCTTGTGTGACACGGTCTAGTGTGAGGTGTCCCTGCCTGCAGCCAGGGGCTTGAATTAGATGGTCTTAAGGTCCTAGCCAACCTAAACCATTCTATGATTCTATGTAAGGACAAGAGAAAAAGTAAATGCAAATATAAATGTGTTCAGCTGATACACTAAAGGCATTTGGGAGTAGGCTTTTTAAAAAAAACAGTGTAGTAAATTCTCTCCTTGCTTGTGTGTGCTC
Source organism: Forpus xanthops (assembly GCA_032466535.1). Lineage (NCBI taxonomy): Eukaryota > Metazoa > Chordata > Aves > Psittaciformes > Psittacidae > Forpus > Forpus xanthops. The sequence continues at coordinate 28,539 of JASSUY010042123.1, forward strand.
ATCATGGTTTAATGGAAATTTCTTCCCTGTGCTCTACTTTAGACCCAACTCCATTTTTAAACAGTGCTCAGGTTATTTGAATTCCTTCTGATTGGGAAAAAAAAAAATGCCTTAAAAAATGTTGGTGGTCATTATTTTCAGAGGTATTAGCCCTATCACTATTGTTTGCTTCAAATTGTATTGTTGTTCAAATCAATGTCTATCCTCATGAAGTCTTTGTCCTTCTCAGAAATTACAGTCATTAAACATGTAAGATAAATTATACTTGTAGCTGAGCAAATACATACGTGGAAAGGATTGATATAATTTGCTTATATCAATTTTCCCTTGACAAGGAAGTTTCCAAGAATAAACTTAGAAACTTTCTCTCGTTGAAGAGCTGGAATTGCCTGGCTCAGAGCATGGATGGGTAGGCATGCAACTGGATGCACTTGCCATGTGTGTCATAGTAAGCATTACTGAGCAGCAGCTAAAAACATCCGTGTTATCAGTGCTGTTCCCAGGCTGAAAATCAAAAACACAGCATTACACCAGCTACTAAAAAGGAGAAAAATGACTGCTACTGCTGAACCCAGGACAACACGTTAATGCTTTATATAAGCTTTTTTCTATTTTACTATAGAAATAGTTCACAGATAAGCATGTTGGATTGTCCTTACATATACATATGCGACTTTGGCTTATAGTGAACTCAAGAGAAAACATGATGAGAAATACTTACGCAACCCATACCAGAGAAAGTTGCTAATGTGGGTCTAAAATAGCCTCAAACTACTACAGTTAAAATGAGGTGCCCTAGAAAGTTTCTGACTTCACTTGAGTGACCAGCCCGAAGGAAGGTCACATCATGCTGGGAGGTGATCTGGCCTGACACAGTGGAGCCCTTTTCAGACTGAAAAATAAAATTGTACTAAGCAACTGAAAATAGAATGTAGTTTGTGTTAATTTTCGTTGGTTTGCTCTCAGTGGAGGACTTGCCCTCCTATAACAATCTGCCCTTGACCCAACATTTGAAAATTCCCTGTCCTTGGTGAGGACATGCAGTCAGATACCAGCATAATGACGTTGCCTCTTCTTTCTTACCTCCCTTTCTTTATATGAAGATGCATATATGTATGTATATGCATATTTCACTGTGTGCTTGTGTATATATATTTGTGTGTGTGTGTGTGCATTTACAAAGACAAAATTTAAAAAGTTGTGCCCTTCTATGGACTTCCTTGGGGAGCGACTTCATTTAATTTTTTAGGACACTTGTGTTATAGATTTCAACACATTATAGTTTGCTTACCTCTTAGATCAAGTGGAATGTATGAGAATAGGATCACAGATTAGAAGCAGCATTAAAAATAAAGGAAAATGATTGTATGTTATATGCACACTAAGAAGTGCAGTTTACTTTCTACCTGGCAAAAAATTATTTTGATACTTTTCCTCAATAAAGTTTAGGGCATGTGATGAATATCCTTAAGCATTGGCTTGGGTTTTGGCATTGTATGGATTGCTATACTCAGCAGCCTAATAAAGTCAAGACTGCCCAGGTCCATGCCCCAGGTCCAGCCTGGGGCAAGGACAAGGGGCATGCACAGATAGCAGACACATACACATAACCCACATACATACACACAGCCAGCCACACAGATAACACAGACACATTTGTCACTCACACAGACACAAACAACATCAGTGGCCTCATCCCATTTCCCTCGCTGGCTGAACAGGATAAAGTTTCGTTACTGGGAAATATATATACATATTTATGCATATACTATACCATTTGCTGCAGTACCTGACTTAGATGTTAAATCTACCTGCTAACTTCCCCTGGATCCCAGGACTCCCTAGCTGTTTGCACATGAGCTCCTGAGTCCTGCAGCCTCAATCCAGCTGCTAACATAAACACTCATACACATCAACACACACATGTTCACTCATGTGCACACATTCACAGTAATTACCATCAGATATATAGCCCATCCAAAACCTGCCCTTCTCCTTCCATCTCCAGGAGTCTCACTTTCCTGTTTAGTTCTGCCCCTAGACATCCCGTAATAACTTTAATGCAATCCGCAAGTGCTCTTCCCCCATAATGACTCCATATTCCCCAGCAGTGACCTCTCAGCATGTAGATTTCAGGACAGGGTCTCCTGCTAACTCACATTGCTGAGTGTCAGTCAGTGGGATGACATCCTCTGAGATGCCTTAAGGGTGTCAGAGCAGAGACTCTTGTCCTTGACTGGGTGATTAGAATTTACCCCCCCGGCCCTTCGCTGGGTTGCCCTGCTTCTTCATGCCTGGGGAAAAAAGCTTCTTGTCGCACATCCTAAAAATGCTGCTGCTTAAGTGCTGATTCACTGCCTACAAGACTATGAAGGTTAAGTTTCCTGAGTAGTTTTCAGTTAAAATTGTATTCTATCTCTTCACAGTTTCCTATTTTGTTATTTTAATTTGACTATTTTTCGTAACCTAAGCAAACATACTGAGGTACAGCATGCTATTAACTAATTGCTTTGCTTCAATCACAATGTGGCTGCACATCTTGTGGTATTGTAGTTATTTGCATATGCTTGTAAAACATTTTTGAACACTAAAAGTCCTGTATAACTCACTCCTGCACCATTTATTCTTCAGATGTTAACCATCTCCTTAAGCAAACATTAACTACTATTTTGTGTTCAAACTCAGAAGGGAGATGGGGGTTCAGGTAAAGCGATTGTTCACTTCAGAACAGCATTGTGAAAATGAAACAAGACTGTAGTCATTAGCGCTGAAGGAAAACTTCTTTCCCTAACTCATTGTCTTCCTTTTTTTCACACTCATTGCTGTAACATCACACAATCTTAAATTACTCCAAGAATTTTCCTTTTCTGTGTTCTAGTAAGAGTATAATTGCACTCCAACTCCTCAAAATTCTGTGATTTACATTTGAAATTTAATTGTGTTATCTTCATTATCACTGCAGTGGGAATTAGGCACAAGTGCAGAGTAAACAGAAGGTTTCTTTTAACTAAAATCTATTTCTTCCTTTTGACTGTAATGAACAGGTTCATTGCAGGGCTCCCAAATTCGAGAAGATCTTACTGCAGAGTGTGTTTACATATTTGCAATTGATATGGGCAATGAGTTACTGTAATTTTTCTTTGAAATGGCTTAGCAAAATGGTTCTTTCCTGGAAACGTCCATCTTGCACTGCTGATTCTGCAGCTCATTTATAGAATCCTGGAACTTAAGGTTTTGGTTTTAATCAGGTTTGCTGTTCAGAATTAAGGTAGTATATAAATAATCTTGCAGCATTAATTCAAAGTGGTTGTCAGGCTTGTCAAAAGGCTGTAGTCTGCACAACTAAAGGCCCTTGGAGGGTAGCGGGAGTGCAGAGAGGGTACTGTTTGAAAGAGAATTTACAATGAAAAAGAATCTTCTCTTAAACAATTGACAGAATGATAATGAGGTCAGGATAAGCAGAAAAGGGTGAGCATTTTTGCTTAGTACTTAATGCAAGAATGCTTGAACTTTATCAAGAAGAAAAAGGTAAGCTTAAAAATCCGCTTGCTTCATGCATAGAGAGATCGCTTCCTCTTCAGTACTCTGTTATGCTTTCCCCAGGGCAAATATCACAAAGCAACCTGTCCCAGGAGTTCTTCATTAAGCTTCATACCCTTAACCTGAAATCTAAATTTATATTCCTTAGAGCTTTTGAGGGGAAGCAGAAGTGTTGCTTTTTTGTTTTGCAATTACCTGACTTTTTTAAACTAAATTTAGAGCTAACTTTCAGAAATCATTACAAATAAAAATGGATTTGATTTTATTGATGAAAAGCAGGAGAATAACAATTTTCATAGATTGTCTCTGAAACTTATGCCTCTACTGGATAATAAGAGGGCTTTGTTACTGTGACAACTCATCTTCCAATACAGAGAATAAGCAATGAATATTTGTTCTACCTCTCATTTTTCTTGCCTCAGGGATGCTGGGTGATAATACACAGAGGAGCTGGTTTATGATCATTTAAGGTGTTCAGAGGCAAGTACACATTTAATCATTCAGTTGTCTAACCAGTCATAGCAGAATAAAATGCTTTCATAGAAGATACACACTCAAATATTTGCTATTAGCATATGCTGTAGAAGAGATGGTCATCTTATTTAATAACATCTTAAGACAATCATCTCCCTTTCATAAGACTGATTTTTATCATGTTTATTGCACAACTCATACTTTCTTGTCCCCTGGGGTTCTGTCTCCAAAATGGCAAAAGAAGAGTACTGTGTCTTCCATTTAGACTTTATTCTGTCGTTTGTTTTCTCAAGTTCTTTCCCTCTTGAGATTTTATGAGGCAGGCATTTCAAAGTACTTCATGAATGAGAGGGATGAAGAGAAACACAATATCTGTGGAAGAATATGGATTAAGTAAACATGGAATAATGGTTTGCATGTTCAGCTTTCAGTGTTAGCTTTTAAATTTTCCAAAGCACTGTGCAAGGTTGCTGCCACACAAGTTCTATAAGTAAAGCCCTGCATGACTTAGAAAACGCTGAGCTGCTGCTGAATGAGGAAAGGCACACTGTTTAAGTATCACCTTGAGTTGTTTCGGCTTGTTTTCTCAAGAGGTGATATTTCTTCTAAATATCCAGAAGATGTAGAAAAGAGTAACATTCAGTCTGAAGTTTCAAATTTGTTTTCCTAAAGTATAATCAGGTTTCTGAAAACCAGTCCATACATTTTCAATACCCTAGTGACTTACTGTAAGTGTAGATACTAATGCAGTTGTTTCCTAGAGCTATTACATTGCTGTGTAGCAGATAACAAGGCAAAATGTTATGTAAAGCAAGTTCCTGTTCAGCATGCTTGAACCCAAATGCCTATCAGAAGCTTGCATTAACAAATCCGGCTACAGATGGAACAAGACTGCTCACTCTTACTAGCTCAGTGTAGTTCACTGCATGGTAAGACAATTCTTACTGCAACCTTATGTGATCTGGTCCAGCACAACACAGAAACACACACAGGAAGCTCATTATTTCTTCTTGCTCATCAGCCATGATCCAAGTCTATCATGTTCTTTGAGAATCCAAGCCATTCTTTTCAAAGCCCAAAGGCCTGTGATGCCTCTGAACCGTTTTAGCAATAAATTGTCATCTATCAAAAGGTTTTTCAAAGACACCATCTACCCCTTTCCATGACAATAAATGTCATGCCTACTTCATTTGGAGTGAACAAAGTTGATTTAACTGATCTTAATCATGACACAACCTACAAAAAGAAATTGGATTGTCAAGCATTACTGAACTGATGTACTCTAAGTATCATTTTAGAGGCTTAATTGCCATTAACCTGTTTACTTACAGCTCCTCCAAGCAACTTTATGAGAAAGTTGAAATGCAGAACGTATAGATCACTTTGGGAATCTTTTCTGTAGGACAAACATTTGTTTAAACCCTCTTCAACAATTTTATGATTAGAAGGAGTGAGATCATCAATGAGTTGGAATGTCAAGTCTTTTTCTGTTTTAAAATGGTTGCATACTTCTCCACAGCACTGGATTAAACAGTTGGCAGTGTGGTTCCTTTGCCATAACATTAGTCTTTCACCTCAAAGATCTTGAGAAGGTTTGCTTTGGCAAAATGTTCCTCATTAACTGATGATTTCTTATAATTGTCTTCCAAAATTTCTTAGCTACAGAATAATACAGTTCATTGCAGAAGAGCACCCTGGGCAATAATACATTGCAAATGCAAACAAACGTGTGTTTAGCCATAAAGAAGAGTAGCAAAGCCTGTATTGAGAAACAATTGGTTATGTTTAAGGCTAAATTTAATAAGTTATTTGATAATGTATTTAACACCCCAGAATGCATGAGTTTGAACTGGGGAAACTTCAATAAATGGCTGAAATTCATGCAAAGTCCAGTGTAAGTAAATATGTATAGATGCCACTTGTCTACTTGTTCAGACTCTGAAAGATTATTTTGATTCAGTAGCACAGCTTTCTTATTATTCTCTCCCTCTTCACAGGCTGGACTGAATAACTTTTGTGTTGTCACTGTTAATAATTTATAAAGTGTTCTATGACTTCTTCAAAGAGTATCACACAAGACTGAAAGTAATTTGGTCATTTGGCTAGATTGACCTCAGTAGTAATGAACTGTCTCTTCCGAAATGTTCTTGATTAGAGCAGAATCAGTGTTTGTTCCTATAAACAGTTTGGTACTGTGCCAACTTATAAAATCAGATTTTCATTGCTGGCTTGCTTGCATAGACATGTGAAGATTTTGTCCATTTTATGGTATGGGAGGATGCAATGACCCAGCAGTGAAAGCTGCAGTAAGAAATGGTATTCAAATACTGTAGTGTAAAGAAAGATATATGCTGTGATTCAAAGAAGGGTGGGACTCATTTCTATAGCTGCTAATTACAGGAACACCTAGATAGCTTTTGTAAAAATTGACTTCACGTTAGCTAATAAAGACAAATTTCTGCAGGGTAAGACATCTTGGGTTTTTTTCTTTTCTTTTTTAAAATCTCTTATTTACCTCATCATTTGCTGTTCATTTGTTTTTAGTCCCTAAACTATTGTCTTCCCTGGGAGAGAAGTAAAGTTTTAGTATTGGTGCTGTGTAGCCAGAATGGAAAAAGTGTCTCTTCTAAGAAACTCACTTGTGAGTTTCTTTTGATAGAGAAGATGGATAAATATTTTTAACTCAAACAAAACAGAACACCACCAAAAAAACAACCAACAAAAAAAAACCCACCAAACAACAACAAAAAGCAAAATAAGCAAACAAACAAAAAACCCCAATCAAACCACAATGTTTAAGACCTCCTTTTTGGTGGCAACTGCTTGACAGATGTTGAAAGAACTTGTTGGCAAATTCAATTTATTAAATTGCATCTATGAACTATTAGCAGTTTGAACTCATAGATCTTCTTTCTGAGGCAGCTTGAAGGCCTCTGATCCATTTGTATCTTTGTGTTTCTCCTTCAGTACTCTCTCCTGCCCTTGGCTCATTTTTTGGTGGGTTGTTGGTTTTTTTGGGGGTTTTTTTTGGTGGTATTTTTTATTATTCCCCTTTTTTCTATTATCTTTTGTTTGGATTTTGGTTTTGCTTCTTGTTTATTTTGTTGTTCTGGGTTTTTTTTTCAGAAGTTATTTGGAGAGATCATCTTGCTTATTTTTAAAGTCTGTTATTTTTTTTAAGGGCATGATTGTTCTCCGTTTATAGGGATTATAGCCTGAAAATATGGTCTAGGATAAATTTCATAGGCTGTTGGTGTTTTTACTGTTTTTACAATTTCAGCTGGGCTTGTTTGAGTATGATTCTGAACATTCAGATTAGTGATCAATGGGCTTGATTTATGGACACCTGGCACAGACAAGCTTAATCTTGTGTCAAACATATTGAGCATTAATATTCCTAATTAGTGTCATTTCTTAGAAGTGGACAAGCCCATTGAGGATATCCAACAGCATGAGATCTTTACTCTTAATTTCTGGTCTCAACCATATTCCTCCTTGTTCTATGACAGATGGACAAGTGAACAGGTGCAAAGAAGCAAAAATAGATTATATGCTCTGTGTTCATAAATGAGTGGATGTGTTTCATCCTCATTTTGATTGATGGAAGCTTTGTTCCAGGAAAGGTTACTCTCAGTTTATTATTCACACCTTGTGGATGATCAGCATAGCCTAGAAAATGCTTTTCCAAATGAGCTTACTATACTAGCAGAGCTTGTATGAATTAACGTTCAGGCTTTCAAAGAAAAGGGAAAGGGAGACAAGTGTCCAATGCAGCAGTTCTCATCAGAGTGCATTCAATCAGGAACCAACCCCTTCTGCATGAACATACCTTCACAGGACCTAGATGACCTGCTAGTTTTCTGACCTATGTTAAACTTCTGTTTAAGCTCTGAATCCACCGATGTCTGCAGTCTATACACAGATACAGGTTTACAGCTCCTCACCAATCAATTTTGTTGGCACAAGAAAGCTATCAAAACACACACAAAAAAGAAGTAAATCCATTCTGTTTGTCATTGAAAGGAAGTATTTTGAAACTTAGGACTCTGAAATTTTGATATTTCTTTTCTGAAGTTGAGGTCTTTTTTTCTCATTATTTGTTATTTCTATAATTGACTTATTTTGATTTCTTTCTGATGACTGACTGGGTCAACAACAGGAGTAAAACCATTGAATTTTTAAACTTGGTAAGATGATACGATCTTAATATATTTTGGGGACTGTAGTAGAATTACATTTTTATGGGCTTTATGACAGGAAACTTCTACTATTTTTACAGACCAAAAGGCAAACTTGAGATGTTGCCAGCTTATTTTTCATCCGTTTTGAGCTTGCCTGGGCAAAACATATCATCTCTTTTCAGCTTCCGGCAATAATTGTCAAAAGCTGTGCTACAGTTTGGTCTCCTCACCAGACATTTTTGATGTTTCTTTTCATCTGATTCATCTGTTTGCTTCTTTTTTTATAGCTTTTTTATATACTATGACCAGCATTTTTCAGGCATCAGCGGTCAGGGTGGTCTCCAGTACCAGGGAGAGCTGGAAGGGTTTGGGGCAGGCTGCAGGGTCTGCCAACAGAAGGCAGCAGCCCACTGCATGCTAGAACATGGTATCTTCCTCAAACGCACCTAAGGGCAAAAAACATTAGGGGAGGAGACAGTGTGATGTAACCAAAGGAAACAGAGCCAAAGATGCTCTATGCTGGGGAAGGTATGTCTCTGAGGGGCTGGGACTGCAGGCAGCTCATGACAGGCTAGGAACAAACCTGAGGGACTCTTGCCTGACACCTGGCTTACTCCTGGCTCTGTAGCATTGCCTATTTAACTTATTTTTGCTTGTTAAGTTTTGAATTCTAGATCACTCCAGCAGATATAAACTGTAAAATGATCTTTCAGTTAACTGCTTTTTAAGCTGTCTTTTAGATGCAGTCACCATCTTATTCAGGCCACAATAATTTTTTTCAAAAGGCAAGAACAGCACATTTTCAAAGTTACACATGGCAAATGGGCATTCACACAGTCAGATCAGTCTTTGCAGAATGTTGTGAAGAGTGGCTTTAGTACACTTTATAACGTTAGCATAAGTAAAGAACTAGTCATATATTCCTGTATCTCCTAATATGTCACTTTCAAACTTACTCACTTTAATAGTAATCAGCTTGACTTAGGTTTTCCTGAGCCCTCTGCTGAACAGGGAAGTATCCTTCTTCTCTCACTTCTCTGCCAACTCTGCAGGAGTAGGCAGTCTGTTATCTAATGCCAAAACCAGTCCCTGAAAATACAAAGCAGTAATTGTGTTCAACTACTACTGTCCTTCATTACTACAGGTAATTAAGGGTGAAATACATGAAAAAGCAGAAGCAAGTGGTTGGAAGGATAGCTAAGTATAGAAGCATAGAAACTAACAGTTTTACATACTTAGGGCTTTGTAGTTCAAGTGTATTTGTAAAAATATGAAACCCTAAATGTTTGGTCTTCACTATATCATATAACATCTCCTGAAGGCTTATTAGGAGTTCCTTTTTTTTCCTTTATCTAAAGAATCAGATGTTTGGTTGGTCACTTTCATACCAGGTGCTCAAGGTGGTGTTTTCCCCTTCTTGTCACTTTCAACAAGTGATGCTTGTGTTATGGAGAGAGTTTTTCTATCAGGAACACTCTGGCAGTATGGAATTTCCATTTATGCAGGGCTCTCTGCCTCATTAGCTGTAGTTTTATAGCACTGCAATTAATTAAGGCATAAAATAAAGGTTTCACCGTACACTGCTGGGGCATTTTACACCTTGCTGGCAGAACAAGCACCTTTCTAATTATAATGCCATTCTCACACTGCCATGTCTGACCTTGCTGATAAATCTGAATCAGAGAAGTGTACAGGAACCGGTAATTCAGAAACTGTCACCCTCCCCAAACCACTGAAATCAGGATTGAAACCCTCAGTGATTTGAAAGGGAAAATTCTTCTTCTTAATGACTTAAATGTAGCTTTACAGAAAGAAAATAATAATATGGAGAAAATCAGCATTTAAAGACACAATTTCATGTGGAAGACTGTGTTATTTTGCTGTCTTCTAAGTATTGTTACTGGTTTAGCTAATGATAGGTTTATAAAAAATGGCTTGATCCTGAATTCAGACGCTCAAAACCAATGAATTACCATCTACATAATCGTATTTAAAACAATAACTTGCTTTCCTCTGATGTATATCTTCTGGATATGGAAAACAAAAATGCCACATGCTCTCACCTGGAATGTTGTAATATATTCAGCTCAGATTCAAAGAGAAACTTTTGTGTGATTATGTGGACTTGTAGGTGCTTGGCTGATACAAAAGGTCAGCAGCAGTATTAAAACCAGTTTGCCAAAATATTTTAATAAGTTGTAGATCATTTTTTGCCAGCAAAAAAATGTACAGAATCCTGGAAACTAAATCCTGGAAATCAAAGAAGCAGCAATCCATGGATGCCTGACTCTAGTCTGTTTCTTGGATCACTTGCTTAAGATATTTTCCTATATTTTAAGCTATGTTCCTAGGTTAAATTCTTCCCCCTCTTCCCATCCCTTTCCTCCCGTAGATATGTAGTGTGGAACCTTGTGTGTCACTGAACATTTTAGACATCTAACTAAGATTCTTAAGTCACAACCATTATTTACATTCAGGCCACTACTTTCAAGACTGAAATTATAGGCATCTTGAGAGAGTGGTTTGACCCACTTAAGTCCTGTATTGCTGTCTAGATCCTATTTCTTACTGAGATGGAAGGCTCTGAGAAAGCTGGGCTTGTTCAGCCTGGAGAAGAAAAGGCTCCAGGAAGAAATATGTCAGCCTTCCAGCATGTAAAAAGGGCCTACAGGAAAACTGGAGAGAGACTTTTACAACGCCATGTAGTGGTAAGAAAAAGAGCAATGGTTTTAAACTGAAAGAAGGTAGATTTGTATTAGATATTAGGATAAAATTCTGTACTGTGAGGGTAGTGAGGCACTGGAACAGGTTGCCCAGGGAGGTGGTGTGTACCTCCTCCCTGGAATCATTCAAGGCCAGGTTGGACAGGTCTTTGAGCAATCTGGTCTAGTGGAAGGTGTCCCTCCCTAGGGCAGGGAGTTGGAACTGGGTGATCTTTAGTTCCTCCAACTCAAACCATTCTGTGATTCTCTGTAAAAGTGTACAGGTGAACTGTGGAAAAGCTACCAAAAATGCACAAAAAAACACCTAAAACCAAACACACAAAATCGCATACAAAACATGCATAGTAATTCAAAATAACATTACTCATTTAACATATTTCCAATGGAAGATTATCCCAGTCTTTCCTAATAAACTTCTGAAACAAAATCTATTCTTAAAATTGCAATGTTTGAGGAGGGAGTCTATTTTTGGTATAAATTCAAGGTATTCTGAAGATGCTTGTAAAAGGAAAAAGTGTTGTCTTTTAATTTGCAATGACACTTTTAATTTTAGATGTCTTATTGTAATTGTAAAATAGTAAATTATTTTACTGCAAATTTGACTTCATATTCACTTTAATAAATTTAATTTGCCATCAAAATAATTCAAAGTGTTTCCCAGCTCTAATAATAATCTTGAGCCATGACATTACTATTTCATTCTTTTGCCTAGTGGATGATTTAACTCTGCATAAGTTAACTCTGTAAAAAAACTTTAGTTTTGAAATATCTGTAAGAGAATCATCAGATGGCTGAAGTAGGAAGAAATAGTACAGCTTAAGGGAAGGATCTGGAAAGCAGGTAATCCTGGGAAAGTGATATTTGAAATTATAAGTATCAGAGACTGTGTGGCAATTAAGAAAGTCTAGGCTTTTTTGCAGTCCTGGTTATTGTGCCTTCCAATAGGAAGACAATAAGTGGTTTAATAATAATAATAGAGTTAATAGTAATAACAGAATTAATAATAATATAAATATAAATATACATCAGTGTAATATTTCATCATAATAATAGATTTTTATCTTGAGCATTTCTTCATTTAACATCTCATTTCAGGAGGTGTAGGAGAGGCATTGGTTTATGATTATTTGTTACACCTAAAGCAGTGAAAAAAGTTCTGAACAAAAGTGGAACAGAAATAAACATGGAATAAAAATGTAAAATGCAATAATTTAATGAGAATGAGTTGGTGCTGAGACTTAAAATCTAAAGAATGCTTTAGAAGGTTTTTTTTCTTTTCAAGTATATTCATTCTGATGATCTCATTCTGACCCAGAATTTAGAAGTGGAAGTAATTGGCTCCAGAGATAGGTTCAGTGTCTCCTATCTGTAAGATACTCGGGAGCTTCATGAGGTTCATTTATAATGTGAATTTATCTGTACGGACAAGGATTAGCCCATCCTTCAGTATTCACAAAATATATGCATGTGGACTCCCTATGTATGAAAGAACAAAGGACAGAAGGAATTTTGTAAAACAGAGAAAGGTCCTAGCTAGTAGGAATAATATTGACAGCTAGAATTATAGGTTTAAGAGATCCTGGTTTATAGCAATGACATTCTTTATGATGAGTTATCTTGGAGATACACCACACTTTATTAATTAATTCATTATTTTTTTTCTTTTAACTCCTTTTACTGTGATTCCAGTCCTGAACTTCACATGTTAAGAATAAGGAACAATTTTGCTGAAAGTATTCCATGCAATATTAAAGTAGTATCAAATCAATATCTGCATAGCTCATAAAAAAGCACAGCACCTTGGTGGGGCATGATTTTCTTACCACCACTCTGGTGACCTTTACTGGACACCTAAGCAAATAATCCTGAAAACCAACCACAATATTGTCCTGGGTTCAGCAGTAGCAGTCATTTTTTCTCCTTCTTAGTAGCTGGTGCAGTGTTGTGGTTTTGACTTTCAGCCTGGGAACAGAGCTGGCAAGACCGATGTTTTCAGTTGCTGCTCAGTAATGTTTACTTTGACCAAGGACTTTCTGAGTCTTGTGTTCTGCCAGGAAGGAGAGGAAGCTGGGAAGAAGCAGAGACAGGACACCTGACTCAAATTAACCAAAGAGGTATTCCATACCACAGCAGTCATGCTCACTATATAAACTGGGGACAGTTACCCAGAGGGGTTAGATCACTGCTCGGCTGGGCTGGGTATCAGTCAGCAGGTGGTGAGTGGTTGTATTCTCTTCCCTTGTTAATTTCTCTTATCATGATTATTATTGGTGGTAGTAAAAGTGGTTTGTGTTATACCTTAGTTACTGGACTGTTCTTATCTCAACCCATGGGAGTTACATTCTTTAGATTCTCCTCCCCATCCCTCTGGGAGATGAGGGAGGAAAAAGGGGGAGTGAGCAAACAGGTGTGTGGCTGATTTGCCAACTGGGCATAAATCACAACAGATATATATAATGCAACCAGCTAAAATTCAGACTGACTGCTTATATATCAAATTAACTTGCACTTTATTTGGAGAAGAACATCTCTTACATATTGGCATAGACGTGTGTTGTGTACACATCATGTATTTCAGCTTAACATTGCAGAAGCATGCACGCTCCAGTGTATTTAGTTTTAAATTTTTGTCTTTCTTTCATTCTCTGCAGTTTCTGTAGAATCATAGAATAGTTAGGGTTGGAAAGGACCTTAAGATCATCTAGTTCCAACCCCTCTACCATGATCACACAAAACCACATCCCCCAAGACTCCATCCAACCTGGCTTTGAATACTGCTGGGTCTCCTTCTCTGAGACCTGTCCCTCAAGATGATATGTTTGAGATTCTGGCTTTGGTTATATTGTTTGTTTTGGATTTTTTGCCTTTAACTTCTTTCACTTAGGAACCTGATTCATTCTTCTAGGCATTTTTTCTACAAAGTCATCATAATTTTGATTTCTCTTCTTCCTTGATCTCTTCTCTCTGTTTCCTTCTTTCTAGTATGCAGGCTTCCACACCTACTGATTAATGTCACATTGCTCTGCTTTGCTTTGCTTTGAATAAAGTAGAAATCTCAGTACTGCTAGTTTGTCCTGATATTAATTTAATTACTTTTAAAAGACAACTTCTTGTAGGTTCTATAGTCAAGCCCTAAAACATGGCAGATAACTTATTCTACCTGTCCTGCTGTCGCATATATCAGTGGTCATTTGTAAAATCTAAAGTCTACAAAACTAAGTATTATATAGAAATGATTCAAAGTTCTGAGTGCTCTATAGAGAATACAGGGATATTTTTTTTCTTAACTTCCATACAACAGGATCTTTCACATGCGCAGCCTCCTTGAATTGTGTTTTTATTAATTATTGGAGATTGCTTTTTAGTATTTGATGAAGAAAAGCCTTTGCTTTTCCTCTTGCATCTTATTGTATGCTGCATACTGTCACCTGGTGTCTAGCCCAGCTTCAAATATACACTTTTGAGTGATTATGTAAACTTGTAGGTTTGACCTGCAGCCATAAGATGAGGAGCTATTGTTTTTAACTAAAAGAGGGTAAATTCAGACTAGATAGAAGGAAGAAAATTTTTGTAGTGAGGCTGGTGAAACACTGGAGCAGGCTGCCCAGAGAGGTGGTGGGTACTCCATTACTGGCATTCAAGGTCAGGTTGGATGGGGCTCTGAGCAGTCTGATTTATTGGAAGATGTTGCTTATTGCAGGGTATGGTTGTACTACATGACCTTTAAAGGTCCCTTCTA
>JASSUY010042126.1:0-18053 GCA_032466535.1 Forpus xanthops
ACCCCCATTACAAAGCCATCAGACTTAACCTTACTTAGAACTGATTACATTTTGTGCTTTTGTGCCTCCTCCTTTCAAGAGGTCACCCTCTATTGTATATGTCATACGGAGAAATGTAGTACTTTTATTTTCGGTATGTTAAAGACAGCATTCTTTTTTATAGGTTGAAGAAACGAGTAGGCTGTAGAGATCACCCTGATATATATATACAGACTGTTAGCATTCAGTGTTTATAAGGAGTGCCTGCCGGTGCTAGTATAAATCATTTGTTATTGTCACTCAGAAGTTATGCGTGCGTTGTGGGGTTTTGGTTTTTCTTCCCAGAAAAGCTGTGACTTCTTCCTCTTGTTAGTTTTTTGCATACAGCTAAATTAGCATGTTTCAAGGGCAGGACAAGATCGTGAAAAGCCGGGAGGGTACTGAGTCAGAAATGTGTGTGAGAGAGAAATGAGTTCTGAGCTGTGTGATGACAAAAAAGACCATTTGATAATAGCAACTGCAGAGAATAGCTAAGTAACACAAATCAATTGATGAGCATAATTTTGCTCATAATGAAAAGAACCAACCAAACAATGACCCGAATGCTTGTTAGCTCAAATATCTGTCTGAAACCAAACACATTCATGTGAATGGAACTGTCAGTAAGAAACTGATTAATTCAATAATCCCAAATGAAGAGTGAGCCAGCTGCAGCAGTCTTAAGAGTTTCAGATAGAGGAGAGAGGGGAAGAACTTTATTACTGCTACCCAGAAAAAGCTGCAGGCTCTCTTAAATATGAATTAGCGACCATACCTGAGGGATCTCAGGTCATATTTAGGGATCAAGGCCTGAGGGATCTATCAAGCTACCTATTTATGTATTGTGATTCGGAGAAAACTCCAGGAACAAACTCGCCAAGAAAGTTTATTGCGGCACCGGGAGACATGGGGGATAGTTCCTCTTAACGTGTGTCCCGGTATTGCCACACAGGCCATCCTTAAACAGTCACTTTGGCATACATACATATTCATGAGGCTACGTCATTTTCCCGAAAGTTTCCCGTAGGTATACAAAAGGTGATGATGGTCTTTGAGTGTGGTTTACAATATTCATACCCACTGGCAGTCTTTGGAGCTCCAGCTTAATTAATATTACAGACATAGCAATCATCCTGTCCTTCTATTGAGCAGTTTCACTGCTTTCTCCCTGGACCTTTGCTGGTCTCAGATACTCCCCATCCCCAGATCCTGTTTTTCTACATTTTGTACTAAGGTCCGAAGGACCTAAAACTAGTCAATTACCTTCAAGCATCTCAGTTATTTTCCATTACAAAGCCACCAGACTTTACAGTTACTTAGAACTGACTACATTTGGTGCCTCCTTGTCTCAATAGCATGGTAAGGAATATATGCCATGGACCTTTACCCACTGGGGAGACAGGCAGGGCATGAACACTCTCAGCCTGTCACTTGTTCGAAGGTCTACAAACATCTTCCAGTTTGGATCCTCCTCTCCACATCTGTGCTATGGGAGAACTAGGGTTTGGATCTTCATCCCAGCACCAAACATCTATGCACATTGTGAGCTGTAGACCAAGTGAGGAGAAAATAGAGCCACTTGCCTCTCTTACTGACTGTCATTAAAGTGAGCTCTGATTGCATTCACAGCTGCAAGAAACCAAGGGACTACTGTCACAACAGCCTTTAAGTGAAAAGAGTTTTTGGAGAGTTTCATTATGCTTCCCCATTTCCAATAGTTTGATATTCCTTTCCAGAAGCTTGAAAGTAGTATTAGCCACCGAAATTTGTCTTTTTTTTCTCTTTTTTCCTCAAACCCTGATGTTCTAAAATTGAATTTGAAACAGCATTTAAGCGATTCTCCCTCCCCCCACCCTGTATTCAATGGCAGTCTTAGTAGATTCTTAGAGCTTTTAAAGTAGCCTACATTGGTTTTGCTTATTTTGTAGGCTGATTTCAGATACACAAAAGGACTCTGCTATCTCCTCGGTGACCTCAGTGGGGTTATTTCAGGTTTACATCAGCATGACTAAGAGAAGGAGAATTGGCCCTTTTAAAAAGCCAGATAGCAATGAATGCCTCTTGCCCACAGTCAAGTGCAAGTTCTGAAGAGGAAAGCATTCTTACATTTAATACGTATTTGAGTTCCACTGAATTGCTGCTAATATTAGGTATGTGTTTAAAGAATATTAAAAAAGTGAAACAAAACAAACCTAAACAAATTTCCTTTAAATTGACACAGACACAAAACAAGCTGACTCTTACATTCTGCTCTTAGCTACAGTGGTGTCAGATTTACTTCACCTTCCTTCAGGAGAAGTAAAACCAAGTCAGATGGGAATTCCGAAGATGAGCTGAGGTGTCTCAAAGGAACAATCAAATTTAGACAGCAAACTATGCCAGGTAACTCAGGTAAATCCTTTTAAGGCTTTATGCCCCTTTAGGAGGGACCATGCGCAATTGGGATAAAGGACAACTAAAACCAGATCTACACAGGGTGTGCTATGAAACTTAAATGTTTCTTTTTCTGGCTGCTCATACTTAAAAAAGTAAAACCATTGTATAAGTCTTAGTCAGGATTATGGGTTAAACCTGTGAGTGAAGTGAGATTGTACTGTTTGTATGTTTGCTTATTTGATATCTGACACAAGAATGAATGCTTGTTTCTTGGCAGACTACACAGCAACTTGTGTTTCTGTAAGGCTGCTGTCTAATGTTTAGAGGCCCCTGTTTATAATGCTCTGAAAGTATATTTTCTTCTGTATTTTTTTTTTTATTCTGGTAGATTAGAAATCTCCTGCAAAGGGTGAAATTTTCAACTATAATCTTAGCATTCAAACTCTTGCACTGAATATTGATTAAATGTAGTAGTTTTCAGCCTTTTAACAGCTTTCTCATTGAAAATGGTAAATAGGCAGCAGAATTCATAAAAAGTATCTTTAAAAAAAAAATCTAGCTCCAGCAGTCTTGGGCATGTTTGTTCCCCTCTCTCATATACGTACTTACTCCTGTAACAAATGTGCAGTTCACAGTCCAGTCAGTACAAGGTTCTATAGACTTCAGGCCCTTGCGATACTGGTTCTCATTATATGACCTGTACGATCTAATACATCACAGCACTTGTCACAGTAGGTAGTACTGTGTTAAATCCTGTTTTGTTCTCAGCCAATAGATGGGTGGCATATTAAACCACATAGAGATGAGAAAGCTAATTTAACAGGTTGGATGCTTAAACAAGGAAGCTTATTAAAAGAGACAGTGATTTCATGTGCCTTTGCTACTGCTGGTAAATAAAAAATGACAGTTTTCCTCTCTGGTTTTAAAGCTAAACATTTATGTCTGAACAAAGGAGATGGGTAGACAAGTGTCTTGGAGGACAGGAGGAAAATAGTTATTCTTCGCAATGAATACCTTAAAGCCTGCAAGCAGAATATTCTGCACTGTATCTGTGATACTGCTGTCTCTCTAGGGCACAAAGGGATGGCACATGGGCTCACACAACTTTGACTGCAGCAAAGTAGGAGGGATCCCAGCGGCATTCCCATGGAGCTTTCATTAGAAATGGAGACTCATGGTGTGTTTAATCTCATCTCCTGAAAGACTTTGCTATGTGTCATTCGGCAGCAGTGCATGAAAATTAGAACTTTAAACACATTTAAAGTTGCACAATTTAGTGTAAACCAGCACCCCACATCCCTAAAAAAAAAAATCTGAAGAGAAATTGAAGAAGGATCAGGATTATAAAATCTAAAGAGTCTGAATTATGATGCCTCTGCCTTTTCTCAGCATCTCACTGTTATTACAGGACAAACTGATTAGCAGTTGCAGCCCATATGACACATGTGATAATGTCTTGCTCTCTTCCTCAAAGTCAACAGAACATAGGCACAAAGGCATTCATTACAGAGCACCCTGATAAAACACAGATGTAACTTCAGACTTGAATGAGCTGAAAGAGTAGCTGTATATTGAGGATTTTCTTGCCTTAAGAGACAACTTCAGTGTCTGCCTGCTCTGAAAATCTGAAAAAGATCAGGTCAGACAGATCTGCCCACAGGGTTACTGTTTTATATGATCCCAGGTAGCGCCTCTGAAACAGTTGTTCTACAAATTTTCTCTCCAAAAAGGCAGCAAAAGGTAACAAAAGACTGCACTTAGTATCTCAGCCTTGCCTCTGATTGTTTCAGTTTCTCTCTGTATGTTTCTTTCTTCTGGTAGAGGTTACAGGTATAGCAGATAAATTATTTTTTAACCCAGAACCCTACAGGGTAAGCAAACTCCCCATACTTATGTCATCTTGAAGAATTTTATCTTAATGTAATTTGTGACTGGATGAAGAGCAGAAATATTACTTAACATCAAACATGGGTTGGTTTGACTACTTCTCATAGTTATAATATTATAAGAAAAAGAATTTAGCTCAGTTGGTTATTCCTGTACATTCTAAACATCTTTTAACACATTCCCCAGTGTGGTACCATAAAGGACTTTTAACTTGAAGGCTTTTCAAATACAAGTGGTAGCAAACATGTTTCAGCTCTGTATAATTGCTTTCTCTTCTTTGTCAAAAGCAGTGACAGAACACAAGTTGCATTTCCAATAATGCTTTATTAAAATGTGCAGTCCTTCAGGAAATACTGCTCCAGTGTGGGTCTCCTGAGGGGCCACCAGTCCTGCAGCAAACCTGCTTCAGTATGGTCTTCTCTACATTAGTCCACAGTGCAGGCTTCCCACAGGGTCATAGTGTTCTTTGGGCATCCACCTGCTCCAGGTAGGGTCCTCCCTGGGCTACAGGTGGGTACCTGGTTCATTGTGGACCTCCACGGGCTGCAGCCTGCCTCACCATGATCTGCACCGTGGGCTGCAGGAGAATCTCTGCTTTGGTGCCTGGTACACCTCCTGCCCTCCTTCTGCACTGGCCATGGTGCCTGTAGAGTTGTTTCTCTCGCATGGTCTCACTCCTTTTACACAGTAAATATTACACAGTAATTATACAGTAGTTATACAGTAAATTTCCCCCTGTCCTTGTTTTAGCTGGGATAGAGTTCATTTTCTTCCTAGTAGCTGGTACAGTGCTGAGTTTTGGCTTTAGTCTGAGAACAATGCTGACAACACACTGATGTTTTTTTTTGCTCAGTAGTGCTTACCCTGATCAAGGACTTTTCAGTGTCTCATGCTCTGCCAGTGAGGGGAGGCATGCAGGAGCAGCAACAAGACACTTGACCCAAACTAGCCAAACGAATATTCCGTACCACAGCACATCATGCTCGGTGTCGAAATTGGAAGGGACTGATCGCTTCTTGAGTCAGGCTGGGCATCAGTCAGCAAGTGGTGAGCAACTATATTGAATGGCATTGTGCATCACTGTTGTTTAAGTTTTTTTCCTATTTAGTTTCATCTCTCTCTCTCTCTCTCACTATTTCCATTATTATTAGTAGTATTATAATTGTACTTTATTTTAGTTATTAAACTGTTCTTATCTCAACCTGCGGGGATTATATTCTTTTGATTCTCCTCCCCGTACTGCCCAGGGGAAGGGGGGAGGGCTTTGAAGGGGAAAGTGAATGATCAGCTGTGTGGTACTTAGTTCCCAGCTGGGTTTAAACTACAACACCCTTTTCTTGAATATGTTACTACCACCCTTGCTGATGGGCTCAGCCTCAGTCAGTGGTGGGTTTACCTTGGAGACAGCATTGGCTTTATTGGACATTGGGGAAACATCTAGCAGCTTCTCACAGGAGCCACTCCTGCAGCCCCCCTGCTACCAAATCCTTGCCATGCAAACCCAATACACTGTCTTTACCCTTTATGAATATGATAGGTATTAAAAGAAGTTGGTAACTTGATCAGCAGCTGTCAGGTTTCAGCAGCCATTGTGTTTACTCTTTTACTTCTAGGAAAAATAGAGGAAATGCTATGTCCTACTTCCCCAAAGTGGCAAAAGAAAAGGTAAAACTCCTTAGTATCAGGCACATGTAGGCTGGCTACAGTTGAACAGTTTAATAGCAACAGACAGACAAGATGTGTCTATACAGCAAAATAGGGATATCTCTACATTGGCTCTTACCTCTGCTAATGCTTGCCATGGAGATGTGGCAGCCAGCTCTGACAATAGCGAGCTTTAATATGGCTGCTATTCTGTGCTGGAGAGCATGCCACCAAATTTCAGCAGCAGTCTTACAGCTACTAGCTAAATTAAAGCTATCATGGATATAGCAATCATGCCGTGACCACTGTAATATATTTTATTGCACTCTGGATATACGTACAGAGAAAATAACCCAGTACAAGCAGCACCTATCCACTGAATACTGCCCTAGACTTGCTCTGCCAAAATCCCAAATTAAGTGCTTTGGATATTATCTGGAAAAAAAACCCATGTACATTGCCTGAGCTTTTGGTAATCTCTATAATAAAGGACACAGGGGGGAAAGTAGATCTGATTAGAAGTCCTCTATGGTAATTGCCGGTTTACATGTTTGTGATGGAATCAAAACTTAAATTGCTAAAAGCATATAACCAGGACAAGTGCTTCAATAATACCTATTTATGTAAAGTCTACCTGGCAGTCAGCAACTACTGATGTCTCTCATGGATCAGTACTGTCTAATGTCTTCATTCATGATTTGGATGATGGGACAGAGTGCATTCCCAGCAAATTTGCAGACTACACAAAACTGTGAGGATTGGTCAACACACTGGATGGCAGGTCTGCTCATCAGCCTGAATAGGCTAGAAAAATGGGCTGACAGAAACTCTAGGGAGTAAACCAGAAGCAAATGCAAATTCCTTTATCTGGGATGAAACGACCCCTTGCAACCCAGACAGGCTGGGCCCACCTGCCTGGGAAGCAATGCTGCAGAAAAAGATCTGAAGGTCCAGGCAGACAAATTCACATGAATCAGCAGTGTACCCTTGGATCAAAGAAGATTAGCTTCAACCTGGGCTGTATTAGTGTAGCCAGCAGGTCAAGGGAAGGATCATTCCCTCTATTTGGAACTTGTGAGACCTCTCTGGCATATAATGTCCTGTATTGGGCTCTCCAGTATAAGAAAGACATTGACATGATCAAGTTCAGAGGGTGGCCACCAAGATGGTTGGGGGCTCGAGAACATGAAGAGGAGAGTCAGAGAGAAGTGGGCCTGTTCAGCCTAGAAAACACTTGCAGAGAGTCTACAGCTACCTGATTGGAGATAAAGACAAGATGAAGCCAGATTCTTCTTGGAGGTACCCAATGGTAGGATGATAGGCAACAAACATAAGTTGGAACATGGGAAAATTATTACATACAAAGAAAATATATTTAACATTAAAATACTCAAATGCTGGGACAGGCTGCCCAGGAGGTTGTGGAATCTCCCTGCCTCCTTGGAGATGTTTAAAACTCAACTAGACATGTGCTGCAACAACCTGACCTCATTAGATGTGCTTTGTGCTTGGAGTTAGACTAGATAACCTCTGAAGGTCTTATCCAACCCAAATTAGTCTGTGATGATACGATTTTTAGATGCAGAAAGAAATGCTACAGGGAGCTGTTGACAGATAAAATGCACATGGCTGGAGAATAACAGTCAGAAAAGCAAACTAAGCAACTGTGAGCCTGTTAATCTATCTTCAACAGGCTTTGAGACTTTAGGATACATTTCAAAGACAAGAAATACTGAAGACAATGTGATGAATGGACACTGA
Organism: Forpus xanthops; assembly: GCA_032466535.1. Taxonomy (NCBI): domain Eukaryota; kingdom Metazoa; phylum Chordata; class Aves; order Psittaciformes; family Psittacidae; genus Forpus; species Forpus xanthops. The sequence goes on from JASSUY010042126.1 coordinate 7,687, forward strand.
GATAATATCCTATATCAGTTTACCAGCAGCACATCATTCAAATCATTCCAGTACCTTCTTGGATAAGAAATTCCAGGCATCTTAGACCTGCTGTGTTTAAATAGCACTTTTAAGTTTTTGAGTCTGAGGAAAATATTTAGTGCAACAAGTATAAACCAGCACGGATCTGGTTAAACTAAAGAATTAATAATTTTTGCCAAAATAGAGGGTTGAAAATAGGTTCCTAACTGATCTTTTCATGGTCTGAAAGTGGGACTGCCTCTCTCTTTTAACGATTTATTTTGCCATTGCCATTAAAAAGATGCAGGAGGTATTACCTGTCAAAGAAGGGCCATGTTATGGGCCACATTGTCAATAACAGAGAGGGCTGAAATAACCTACAGGATGAAATAAAAGATCTTGGGGGTGAGAGAATAGGAACTGGATGATATTTAATTGCACAGCATGCAAAGCCATGTATTTAAGGAATTGCAGACAGCTGGAAATGACTAAGAAAAAGGATCTGGACGCACTGACATATCACTCACACTCTGTGTAGTGAGTCAAACGGGTATGATGCAGCTGCACAAAAAAAAAAAAAAAAAACCAGCTCAACAAAAGACTGTAATTTTTACTGTTTCTGTATTTCCTACCAGAGAATGACCTTGAATATTGTACATTTTTTCAGAACCAACTTTTGGATTTTTAAAAACCTTTTGGTTTCCCATACAGAATGAAAAGTGTGTGTGTGTGCACAGAGGGGGAATGATGGAAAAAAGAGGAAAAACGGGAAACGCTGAAGCAAAAATTTTAATTTTTAAGGGTTGTGATTTTCTGTTTGAATAAACAAGCATTAATTCCAGAAATGTGTCCAAAGTCTGCTTTTGGAAAACTTTTGGCAATATGAGCTCAATTAAGTAAAGTATTAGACCTGGGTTCAGCAGTATCAGTCATTTTTCTCCTTCTTAGTAGTTGGTGCAGTGCTGTGTTTTTGACTTTCAGCCTGGGTACAGCATTGATAACATCCATGTTTTCAGTTGCTGCTCAGTAATGTTTACTCTGACCAAGGACTTTCTGAGCTTCATGCTCTGCTGGGGAGGAAGGAAAGCCAGGAGGAAGCAGAGACAGGATACCTGACCCAAACTGACCAAAGAGGTATTTCATACCACAGCATGTCATTCCCACTATATAAAATGGGGGCAGTTACCCAGAAGGGTGAGATCATTGTTCAGGGTGGGCTGGGTATTTGTCGGCAGGTGGTGAGAGGTTGTATTCTCTTCCCTTGTATTTCCTTTATCATTATTGTTATTGGGGGTAGCAGCAGTGGTTTGTGTTATACCTTAGTTACTGGACTGTTCTTATCTCAACCCGTGGCAGTTACATTCTTTCAATTCTTCTCCTCATCCCTTCTGGAGGAGAGGGGAAGAAGAGGGAGGAAGCGAGAGAGTGGTTGTGTGGCTGACTGAGCTTAAACCACAACATATGGTAACTGATTTTAGTGAGTATGAATGTGGAGATACCAGCTTCTTTCTTGGCAGTGTTATTTCCATGCTAGACCTATAGCAAAGATTCTGTATGCTTGAAGTATTCAATGATGTTCATAGACTGTGAAAGCCAGAAATAACAATTTTCTTAAATTGAATCATATTAGTAAGTTCTCTTATTCTGCTCTGATAGTTTCTTATTTTATTATTATATACATTATTAACTATACCAGCAGCAAGGCATAACAAATGCAAAATACTTGTTCAAGAGCCCCACTGTTTTCAGCAGGGAATAATTATGAATGCATGTCAATAACATTTAAGATTCTAATAACTAAAAGATATCTCACACAGGCAACTCAGAGGCTTGCATAATTTTCTCAAAGTAGGTTAAAATGCATGATGAGTGCCTAATTCAGAAGAAATCACTTTTGGGTCATATATTTCAGTAGAAGACAAGATGTGCACAAGGTTCAGGTAACATAAAGGTTTGAAATACCATCTTTCCTGCAGGAAGCCTTCAGAAAGATGTCAGAACTCTTCAGTGTAATTCACCTAAAAAGCAGAAAATACCTCAGAGAGTTAGAATTTTAGAGCTTCAGTGTTTTGCAGACAGGATATATATCAAAACTAGAAACTTTACCTCTTATTGATGGAAGCACTGATTGCATTTTCCCAGCTGGATCTGAGCTGGTAAACAAGCACTAAGCACAACTGTATTCTAATCCCTGTAACAGCAACAGAATGAGAGTAAAGAATATGACCATCAAACTGGCTTTCTTTTAGACCCTTCACCATTCCTCTAATTCTTCCAATTGCCAGATGCAGTTTTGAATCAATCCCACAATTGCCTTGATTTTACTTTTTCTAAAAAAATAACAAAGGACACAATGGGTTTATGTGGCTCAGTTCATTCAGACTGCCTGTCTAATTTGGTTCAAACTTTGCTGTCTACAGCAAGTGTAGGCTGTAGCAGCATTGCCTTAATCTTCTTGGATTCCACACCACAATACTACAGCAGCCTGATTAGAAATGATTCCTACCTCTTTATAACTTTTCATTTCAACTGGCATTTGGTATGCATTCCAGGGGCAGGGGGTGATATGAGGATTACAAAGAAAGCAAGTGCAAGGGCTTTGATTGTATGCAGCAGAGGCTTTACATAACCAGGATTGAAAATACATTTTGTACACTGATCCCCACATAGTGCTGCTCTTAAAACAACAGATCTGAAAATTATCAGAAATTTGTAACAAAGAAAGCACAAGATTAATTTGTTGGTTTCTGAATATTAGATGCCTGTCTCTCAGTCCCATTGTCTGATAAAAGCAAAGGCTGAAGCTCAGTTTCTGTCTTTGTACTCCCCTGACATAGCCTCCTCCCTTATGCAGCTCCAGCTGAACAGTTTTTTTCTCCACTTTCAAAAAATCCTCTTAAAGCTTGAACCAAATCAAAATAATATAATTATTATTTTTTTGACAGGTTACAATCTCCCATCCCTACCAAGTGAGCAGACAGTAGGTAGAACTTCCTGCAAGGCACTCTGGGGTTTTCAGACTAATATTAGCATCTGGCCAGACTGATACTGTTTAGGTCTGGTGCAAAGCATGCAGAGGAAGTAAGAGGCTTTGTTTATAGCCCCAAGGAGAACAAGGATTTTTCTGCCACTTCTTGTCAGTATTCAAAATGCTTTTTGACTCATGAAACTGCTTGCTGGCAGCCTTCTTGACTGTATACATGCAAAGGTTGCAACTAACTAGTTTTGTCCATATTCTAAGCTGGGATAAGCTACAACAGAACCCAGTTTAAGGCAGCTTCATCGTTCTACCTATGTGCTGTTGCCAGGACTACATGAGAGAAACTGGATTTTGGCTAGGTTGGTTCTTATGATGGATAGGCACAAGAAAAGCTCTTCCCCCAGGTGCTTCTTTCCCCTTCAGCATAGCTCCTTTCCTAAAGCAAGGCTTTCCCTTAGCCTATTACTATGTCATACATATAAAGCTTTATTTTATTCTTGCCACTCCATTTCTTTCTCTTTTAACCAAATTTCTTCTTCCTGTTATGAGGGAGACTATATTTCTGTGTCAATTCTGCAAGCTGTATTTTTCTAAATGATGATGACTATTTCATCCTTGGGCAGTGATGTGAATTTAAGCTGCTGATCTCCTGGTTCCAGGGGCCTCCAGATTTCTAGGGCTAGGTGATGCATTTCTATACTTCTCAAGCTTTCATGGATTTAGAGAAAAACTTGGAAACATTATCAGAGCAAATTCTAGACCTAAAAGCCAGAAAGCAAAGCCAAAAGGGACCTATACTCATTAGCTGTAAACCCTCAAGTGACATGTTTTGTTTAAAGTCAGTATTCTAGGTACTACTTGGCCATGAGAGATGTAATTAGAATGGTGTTTGTGACAAGGAAAACAAAACCAGCATGGTTGCTCTTCCTTACCCATGGCCACTAACCGAAATGATTCAGCCCAAGGAAGATGGGGTGATGCTTTCACATCATAGGTTTTGAGGGTATTTTTTAAAAAGCAGGCATGTGGTGGAGGCATATCAGGCAATTCAACACTGTAATAGTGGCTGATCTCCACCAGCGTGATCTCTGCAAGCATCGGTGGGAAACAGAGCATCATCTGGCAGATCCAAGTTCATAATCAAAAGGCTGAGGTGCATCATGCAAATCATCTGTGGCCTACACTCTGGGGGACAAGACACACAGGAGTGCTTTGAATTCTAATATGTGCACTGACTTCTCACTGCCTTCTGTACTGGAAACCTATTTCCCTTCGTACTGAATGTCATTTACTTCATACTTGCAAATATGGCTAAGGATCTAGGCTAAGTCATTGCAGTTCAGCTGAGGTGCAGTGCTTTGTAATATCCTGGCCAGATCTCTCCCTTTTCCCCGCATTCTCTCAGCAGACAGAGTTTCTTGCTTGGAAATAAGATTCTGGAGGAAAGAGCCTCTTTGATAAAAATGGAGTTAAATAGGCGCCAGATAATATTTCTCTAGTTTCTGAGAAATGCTATACAGCACAGATCTTGAAACATTGGATATCAGAGGCCAAGCAATAACTTACTTGATGTATCTGTCTTTTCATTGACCAGTGTAGGGAAATCACATAGGAATTTGCCATTCACTGACCATTGCCTGGAGATGGTTTCATGCAAAAATTATTACTAGTCCTGACATATATTCTGCAAATCCCGATTAGGGAGAAGATGAGAGTAGGGTTCTCTACAAGCAGAATAATTACACTAGACTTAGCATGGTTCAGATGAAGTCAGTATTTGGCTCTAAGCCTCTGTTTTAAGGATGTAAGTCTAAATGTCTTTTTGAAAACAGCAGTCGCAGTATTTTCCAGCAAATTAGGCAATATTCCAGGGGTATACTTGGGCTTACTGGAAATGATCCCTTAATTCCTGGTAAATGAAGGACTTAAAAATTATGATCAGGTCAAGAGACAGAAGGTCTGAGATGCACTTCAGAATGTAGATCAATAGTCAGAAAAATTCAAAATAGACTCCCAGCTAAGTGTCAGTGCAGATTTTCTGCATGAAATGAGTAAAGTGCTGCTCTGTTGGCAACCTCATTATTCACTACTTCACAGAGGCAGTAATGACTTTAGGCAAATGTGAATATTGAACCTGAAAGGTCCTAGTACCATAAGCAGGAAATGAGCATAAATGACAGTTGTGTTATGTCATGGCCCCTCAGAGGGCCAACAGAGCAGAAAACAGGAACTCAGAACTTGAGTAAATTGTTCTTCTAAAGCAGAGCTGTTCTGAGAGTAGGGGGATGGAAAGTGAAGCAGAAAAAACATCTGTGAAGTTTCTTTCCTTGTTTACTGTGTCTTTCTTTCTTTGAGAGAGTAGGGGCACGGTGATGTGCAGGAGTGAATGGATTGCTACAGACTTCTACTTCCCTACTACACCACTGATGGGGAAAAACATGAACCGTAGCTTCCTTCATAGGAATGCCAAACTAAGCAAGGATTAGAGCATGGGAAGCACACACAGGAATCTGTATGCATGTTCCAACCTAGTTGATTCTATGAACACTCTCCACCTTCACAGTGAAGAATTTCTTCCTAACGTAATCTAAATCTCCTCTCTTTAAGCTTAAAGCCATGCCCCCTAGTCCTGTCCCTACATGCCCTTATAAAAAGTCCCTCTCCAGATTTCTTGTAGACCACCTTTAGGTATTGGAAAACCATTATAATGTCTCCCCTGAGCCTTCTCCAGGCTGAAGAAGTGCAGCTCTCTCAGCTTGTCTTCACAGGAGAGGTAAATAGGCAGAGCAAGAGATCACCTTGGCTTAACTATGAGCTTCTGAGTCTACTCAAAACCAAAAGGGAAGCGCATCTGAGATAGAAAAGTAGATGAATACCCATTTTGAACTACAAGAGCATTAGCAGGGCTTGCAGAGATGAAGTTAGAAAAGTGAAAGCCCAGCTCAAATTGAAATTGACCAGAGATGTATAAAACTGTAAGAAAGGGTTCTTCAGGTACATAAACAACAAGGAGAAAGAAAAAGAAAACATCACCCTACCATTAAGCAAGAGAGGGGAATTATTTACCAACAATGCTGAAAAGGCAGAGGTTCTCAACACTTTCTTCACCTCTACCAGCACAGTTAAGCCCCAGGCCTTGGGAACAAAAATCCAAGTGTTATGGTCTACACAAGTGGTCAGTGTGGTGAGTGGGGAACTGGCTGACTGGTTGCACCTAGAGGGTGGTGCTGAATTACTCCTTTTCTAACCCATCACTAATGGAGTCCCCTGGGGATCAATATGGGGTCCAATGCTGTTAAATATTTCAATAAGTGATCTGGAAGATGGGATCAAGAGTATTTGGATGAAGTTTGCTGATGATATCAAAGTGAGTGGGGCAGTGGGTACTTCAGAAGGGAGAGCCACACTGCATAGAGAGGCTGGAGGAGTGGGCTAATGAGAACTGTATGAAGTTCAACAAGGGCAACTGTAAGGTCTTTCACCCTGGTAGAAACAATCAAAGGGAGCAGCAGAGGCTGGGGTCTACTTGGCTATGGAGTAGCTGTGTAGGAAGAGACCTGGTAGACAACAAGCTCAAGATGAGTGAAGAGGGTTCTGCTGGAACAAAGAAAGCTGACAAGATGCTGTGTTATACCAGCAACAGCATCACCAGCAGAGAGAAAGATGTCATTGTCCCACTCTACTCAGCTCTTGTCAGCTGGAACACTATGCTCAGTTTTGGTCCCCTCTGCAAGAAAGATGTGGACAGGTTGGAGAGAATCCAGAGAAGAGACATAAATATGATCAAAGGGCTGGAAAGCTGCCATGTGAGGAAAGGCTGAGAACTGGATTTGTTCAACCTAGAGAAAAGGAGGCTGGTAAAAAATTTAAATGCCTTTTGAAGGTTAGGGCATGGAAATTACTAAATAGGGCTGCTTATGTGGTCTCCTAAAGTCCACAGTGTATATCACTACTGCTTCATCTGTGTCATTTCCATTGCACACCAGCTACTGTTCAGATATGCTTCAAAAAAGTTAAGCAACCCCACCCCAGCTCTCACTTTTTCAGAAGACATCTGACCACTTGTTTATATCCTTTTTCTGTGTCTTTGTTACATGCACAAGCAGAATATGCCATTAATAGAGACAGAGGCAGCCTTTTGTATTTTTAGTACGTGTAAAGGAAGGCCAGAAGTAGCTGGCATTTTGAAGAATTTCCCTGATAACTCAGGATTGCCTGCCCTGCCTCCCTGTGTTTAGTGCCCTCCCATCGTGCATCGCAGACCTGAAGAGCACAGCGCGTCCTGAGATACTCTCCAGGTTCAAAGCAAAACCTCTCTTGCAAAGGTTGCCTGACCTGCTCTTTTCAAAGGCTGCAGTTTTATCTGCTCTGCTGTGAGCAGATGGCCCATGATTTCTTTGTGGATTCTCTTTAGGGAGGGCTGGCTTAGCAGGATCCAGCACTGCGTAGGGAGAACTTGCGCTTAACTAACAGCCTGTACCACTTGAAAATGCAGATACCCAGTGCAGCAAACAAGCTGCCAGGCCTGTAAATGGAAATTACTTATGTGACCGCTTATATGTCCCCTGAAATCACTTCATGCATCATCAGTACTCCATCTGTGCTCTTTTCTTTACACACTAGCTAGAGCTCAGCTGTGCATAAAAGAACCACCCCTACCCCTCCACCCTGCAATTTGCAAAGAGCTCTCTAGAGCTCCTGTCTCTATGCTGGCTGGCATGGCCCTACCACGGGGGTGAATTGCGCACAGCTTCCCTGCAGCTCAGCAATTCATTTATCTGACTTGGTTAAGCCTGAAAACATTTTGGAATAACCAAAAGGGAATTCTGTGTGCTGTGGAAGCCAAACTAGCATGCCAGTAATCTTGGAGTTTTTCTAATGCCTCTCTGATTATGAAGGGATATTAAAAAATACCAAGTAAAGTAAGGCACATTCTAGTGTAACCTATCTGAACCCTAACTGAATCAAAGTTATTCAAATTAAGATGTCAATCTCACAGTGTGAGGCTTTTATAAATTTATTGGCTAGAATTTGGTTAAATTTCTGTTTTTCCAGTCTAAAGCCTGATTATAACACTGATGGAGGATACTTGTTTGCTTTCTGGAATAGGCTAATCAGCATTTGTTATTGCCAGCCTTTTTCTTTGCTTTACAACAAAGAACACTTTAGTGAAATTACTGTGAATACTGAAACGTTTTACTTGGACACTTTAGAATAATTTTCATTATTTGCATAAAATAATCACTTGTATTTAGAACATTTTCAGATTCATTAATTATTTTGGCTCACTGACCCTTAAGCACAGCTCAGAAAGTGTAATGAATGGTTCTAACAGCTCTTGCAAGGTCTCAGCCTAGTCTTATTTCTCTCGACCACCAGAGGGAAGCATACTCTCATATAACCGCTTGACAGAAGACTAACAAATCACGTGTAAGGCGTTAATTTACTATTAATTCCCAGAATTAATCATACATACAGTTCCTGGGGAAAAGTGTGAATTCTTCTTTCTTAGCATTCTAGATAAATACTAGGTGGCACTCAAAATTACTGTAAAAAGTAACAAGTGGCAGAAACCTTTTAAAACCAAAGATAATTAGCTCTCACAATATATCCTTATAGATAGTAAGTATATAATAAGGATATAAGTAATATTCTTTCTGAACTACTCTTCCACAATTTAATAGGAAATGAATGAAATATCACATCTTTACTACATTAGTAGTACCACATTACTTCCAACACTGACTAGCTTTGAGGTTTTTTTTTTCAATTAAAAAAACAAACACAGAAAGACAATATTTCTTTTGCTAGGACTTTATAATAATTTCCTAGAAATGGACTGTCAGACAATGACAGGGCTTAGTTACCATAGCAAGGAGTACAGTCTGAGAGCTGCAATGGAACAGGGAGGCATTTAACAACACTGGCAAGTTGTTGTGGTGAATCTACATTCTAGCTAAAGTAGATTCAGCTTTATTCAAATGAAAACCCAATTTTCTGAAGCTGAAAACATGAATGAAGTGATGTATAAGCACCTGAAGATGTATTTTCAAATAACACAATTCAAAACAAGTGAGAACAATTAGAAATGCCACCCTCAAACAGTTAATAATCTGAGTCTCCCTAGTAACTAAGGTCAAATAGAAAGAGAATAGCAGAAGCTCTTCTCACAGTATACCCCAAAAGGTCACACAAAGCATGCAAAAAGAGGGCTGAAGTTATGCAGTTCACTATTAGCACTGAACCTCTGAGGAACTCACTTCTTACCCTTAATTCTGATGGAGTGAATTCACACTACTGTGAGTCATTGCTGCACTGTCATTGAAGAAGCCTGATGGAGTAAAAGGAAGTGTGATTCAGAAAACAGAATACAGGCAGATTGAGAGACCAGGTTTCTAGAATTTGTTTATGCAACCTAAATATAACTTGCTTTCTAGTCTGGGTTTATTTCTGGCTGTGGTTTACTATGGCCTTGGTTTAATTTGTCATGCTTCAGTTCACCAGTCTGTAAAGCAGGTTCTTACAATGCATAACAGCATCTGTTTGTAATCAGCTGGGACAGAGTTTAAAGCAGTCCGGAGCCTCCCCTAAACTCAGGTGATACAGAGTGTGGGTTGCTCAGTGTTGCTGCAGAAACTGTCCTTAGTGGAGCTGCAGTACATGTCTTTGACCTCATCAGCACTCAAACACAAGCCATCAAGCATCATGAAGTGCCTATTGACATTTCATCATTACCAGGTATTTGTTTTTCGATTAAACCCTCATTGGTACGCTGTTGCACAGTTTTCATTGGGGATTCTTTTCACTAATTCTTTGATATTTGGAAACAGATCTGACAGGATATGGCATCTGACAGATGCCACTTTCCTTTTCCACAGGTGGATACTGAAGTGATAAATTTGTAGGGGAGAAAAAGAAAGAAAACCTAAGCCATGTGGATGGCATGAATGGGTTTTCTTTTCTGCTTTCCAGCTGCACAAATCCAGACAGATTTGTCTTTCCCAGTCTGATAAATGACTCACTTTGCAGTTTTTTTAATTTTATAGAATAGAGATAAGCAAACAGCGCTGGATGCGCGGGGAGTCTCCTCTCCACCAACACGCACACCTCTTAACGCATGCTCTCGGTTTATCTAGAGTTCCACAGGTCCCCCCCGCACGCGCACTGCCTCCTGGAGGTCTCGGGCAGAGATCTCGGGATGAAGTAAAGAGTCTTCCTCAGTAACCTCACAGACTTGTAGGGTTAAACTTTTCACCCTCTTCTCTTGCCTTGCTGGTTCTCCGCCTTCTTAATCGCTCCTCACCAGTCTTTAGCTTGTCTGTTGTGTCTCAGCATCGATCTTTAGCATGTCTGTTGCTGTCCCATCATCGGTCTTTAGCTTGACTAT
>JASSUY010042131.1:0-12802 GCA_032466535.1 Forpus xanthops
AGGGCTTGGAGCAAGCTGCTCTATGGAAGGTGTCCCTGCCATGGCAGGGGTTGGAGCTGGAGGAGCTTTAAGGTCCCTTTCAACCCAAACCGGTCTGGGATTCTATTAAAGGTGTGACAATGCACCAACTTCTTATTTTTCCGTAAGTATATCCTAAAAACTCCTCACTCCCATGTCCTGACATATCTACATTAGGAAACTAGCACATGAGCTGTAATTCTCAGGCATTTGGTCCTGTTTCTACAATGCCATATTAGTGACTTGCCAAAAAGCAATACCAGGAATTTGTTGAGGTTGAGAGGATGATCAATAAATGCCAGGGAAGTTGCTTCTTCATCCTAATTACAGGAAATACCAGTCCTGAAGTCTTCAAGTGTCCTTCTTTTGAGCATCACAGTGCTCTCAAACCTGCTTGTTATTGATTCACGTTTTGAATTAAAATTCAATGAAAGCTTGAAATATTGGATTTAAATTTAAGGGGAACACTTCACAGGCACCTGAACTGGTTTGGCAATTTGCTACTTCATTTCAGTCATTTCACTGCAGTCGCTCTTCCTGATCCAGTAAGTTCACATTCACATCCTTCTCATAACAAAATCCTTACCAAATCACATCAGTGCTATCTGTCAAGGCAAAACCAATCAGGGACCATCATAAGAAATGAGAAGTTGGATGTGTCAGTCTCTTAACAACTCAAAAGCAGTAGAACAGGGATGACTTTACCCTTCAGAGTAGATGGGGTTTTACTAAAGCTCAACGTATCACCGATGTACAGTAAGTTACAAGGTGGACCACAGCCCCCCATTTGGCACAGCCCCCAGTGAGCTTGCACATGCCAGTGGTCCATGCATCCACGGGTTTCATTGAATTATAGTTCTCTCAACATCTCCTTAATAGCTTAAAACTTCCTGTATTTGTTTTACTGGTTTCTGCATGTTTATTTAAAAGGAAACAATCCATTGTGCGTTAAGAATATGGGAAGGGATATTAATAGTAAAGCTAATGCATTTGTGCACTTATACTGTAGTGCAGAGGGTCATTTTCTAAACTTATATAGCTCATCTTAGATGAGAAAAAAGCATTTCTTACACTCACTGTTCTGGAACAGAAAAAAATGTAAGGACTGGAAAAAGCACGGGATCCATATAATCAATGCGATCAAAACAGAAGTCAAAAAGCCTCCTCTTATTAATACCACAGAATCAGACTGGTTTGGATGGAAACCGACCTTAAAGTTCATCCAGCTCCAAGCCCCCACCACAGGCAGGGACACCTTCCACTAGAGCAGCTCACTCCAAGCCCCATCCAACCTGGCCTTGAGCACTGCCAGGGATGGGGCATACCAATATCTTTACTAATCATCTCTGGTTTTACCTTCCAAATTAAGAGCAGCTTCAAGAGAAGAGTATTTCTGTATCACAAACAATTCCAGAGCTAGAGAGAAGTTTCCTGATCAGTTCATACACTGGAATAAACATTACACAGAATGTAACTGTTAGTCTTTTTGCTTAATATGAAGTGGTTGAGTTTTTCAAAGCTAAAATAATGCACCCATGATATAGCAAGACTGAAGTCACTGCTGTTACATGGCTCAGCTGTGTGTGTAAATATATAGCAACTACTATAGAAAAGAGATTAAATTTTAATCAAATGAGACTTTTATCAGGTCCAGAACTGAAAATGGGCTAAAACTGAAAAATCTAGCACAAGAATCACTAAGGTTAGCAAACACTTATCACCTAAAGCCACAGAATTCTTGATCTGCTCCTTCTTGTGTTCTCCGCAGAGCTGAAGTCAGGACCAGCTAAATAAAAGATAATGCAACTAGGCATAACACAATAAAAGATATTACCTTCCCAATGCATTATTGCTGCCAATTATAAGAATCACTTCAACTTAATTTCAAAGGCACAATCACCCTCAACTGTAACAGTCTCTTTTTTAAATTTCAAACAGTATTACATTAAGGCAATAACTCACCTCCCAGCTATAATATCAGTCTCCCTTATTGCAAAAATACATTTCATAAATACTTCTCATCGACAAGTCAAGCTAATTCAGGTTAATTTTATTGTATTTTGGTGCTAGCTCACATTTGTGTGCAATTACCTTTATCATTTTATTGCCATGCCAGAACCTACTCAGAACAATTATTTGAAAAAGGAGGGGTATAAATTCTAAATCACACTTGCTGGCATTTTTGATAAAATAGCAGCTTTATCTCCGAAAGTGGCAGGGACATTGGATAAATCATGCATCAGTCAAGTGTAGCTGACCCCCAAGTGCATTGCACAATATCAGGAGTGCTTCAAAAGAAACTTTCCTGTATAATCCATCATTCCTTATAACACCAAACCAGCTATACCTGAAGAGCAGGAGCTGGAGAATAATAACCAAATAAATCTAAGCAATATGAACAAAGCCATTAATAGTGCTCCTTAAGCTGAAGGAGACTCCGGAAATCCGAGTTGTGTTTAAGGAAAGAAATTCATTGACATTTTTAGTGAGTAAAACAGCTCCCAACAAATGAAGCTGCAAACTATGTATTAAGAATCCACTAAAAATTCAAATGCACATGAAGGAAAACAAATACAGACAAAAGGAGGTGTCAAAGATTCCCACAAAACCACAACATTATAGCCTTGGCATACACATCTGAATTTTCCTATCGTTATCAATCCGCTTGATTCAGGACAGCATGGACAAGTGTTTCTCTGTATTAACAGAGAGTGAAGCATCACAGTTAGTACAAGAATCTATTTACCAAGTTTCAATTTAATAACTACAAGAAACCCAGAGAGGAACAGAATTACATTTCAAATTAAATTTCTTATGATACAGAAAAACTGCCACATTGTCAGAACACCGCAGACCCCAAAACCTACAAAACACATAATCATCCCTGATGTGTACAAGTACACAGAACAGCCATATTTCTGCCACTTCCACACAAACCCAACATGCATCCTTGGTCACAACAAAAGCAGGGATTGAGTGGGAGACACAGAGTGACGATGGAAAAAAACAGTCACAGAAGCAACCACGTTGGAAGAGAACTTTGAGATCATCAGGTCCAACCTTTACCCCAGCACTGCCAAGGCCACCACTAAGCCATGTCACTAAGGGCCTCATCCACATGGAGTTCTGAACACTTCCAGGGATGGTGATTCCACCACTCCCCTCGGAAGCCTGTTCCAGGTCTGGCTGCTTTCAGAACCCATTTTCTAGCAACCTGCTTATAAACTGTTCAGCACATTACATTGGTGATAACTGATTCCTCCAAAAGCCATATGCCAGGCATATATTGTGTCACACCAGCGTATGGTTGTGCTCAAAGTGAAGCTGTAAACTAATCACACGCTATAAATATCACTAAAGAACCATGAGCTACATTACATACATATTTAATATGCATCCAGAATGGGGGGAAGCAGGACCAGAGGAGCCCAGGCTGCATCTGCAGATGGGGCTGGGAGAGTTCATGTGTTTTCCCTTAAACCTTCTGCTTTCCCACACATCGGAAGGGGAAACCTCTAACAGCTAATGCTGCACCTTTCAACCAGAAATGAGTGGGAGAAATGAAAAGGTTAGATAATAAATTACTAGTTTCATGTCACCTGCCAGCTGTATCACACCTACCTCTCCCCCTTTTGATGGGGAACTAGTGACTCTTCCTACCATGCCTGGTTGTGCAAAAGATAATCAACTATTTCCTTGCTGTTATTCCAGGTACCTGCTAAAAGATGTTTGCAATGGGAAGAGACATAAATGTAACTAAACAGATGAATGCTTTAAAGAAGAAAGTAAATTTATTTTCCTAAATTCGTTCCTCAACAATCCCATTTTAAGAAAGAAAAAATTTGTTTTGAGGAAGAAAATCTTCTAAAGAGGGCTAGAAGACAATATCCAAAAGAGTCCTTTTCTAAGCCACATTACATTACATAAAGAAGATTACAACTACAAAAGATGCCATTATTAAGACGTTTGTAACAGATACATGTTGCCAGCAGGAATAGTTAGATATGCAAGTTCGATTGTACTCAAAATATTTTCCTAGAGGAGCATTACTAATGTTAGAAAAATAGATATTCCACAGAAAAAATTATTCATCCCTTCAAAGTTCATTTTAATTATTTGAAGAATAAGGTTATTGATTCAAAATGTGCTGATGCTTTCCCTTCAGCAAGGTAAACTGCTCTGAATGCTGTGATAATGAGCCCTGCTGTCTTATTTTACTATAAGCTTACTGACCACACTTCCCTCATTGAAGCATCAAGCCTTAGAATTAAGCCAGCTTTCCAGCAAGGTATTTATTAGGAAATGTAAGCAGTAAACATGCTGAAAATGTACCATTGTCCTGTTAGTTTATGCTCTGCAGCAGATAGATACGTGCTGGGGAAAGGTCCACTGATGCTTGTTACCAACCATGACAGAGCTACAGAGATTTACAATGCAGCATCAATCTTGTCAGCTGGATTCTTAATACTGACTGCTGGACACTGGGGAAAAACCAAACTATGTTACGTGAACTCTTTTGTAATGCTGGACTCCCAGTGTATACCTAAATGCAAGGGCATGGTACTGGAAACTCACTTTTGGAACATGCCTGGATGCCATGGTAGATGAAAGGTCTCCACCTGTAAGGAAAAAGCATCTCCATTAGATGGTGATTTAATTTAATTCCACAGGAAAAATTATGTCAATAGTGTGACTTCTCTTATAATCAGCTTTTTCAATGAGCTCTAAGTTTCAGCATACAATATCAAAAGGGAGTTTAATTTCTTTTTATAAGCAACCAGACATTTAATGTTCATAGGTCATCTGCTGCTTCTTAGGAGTCAACAAATCAACACAGGAAGACTTCTTCAATAACCAGCATTACACAACTCTGATATTTTGAATAAGAATACCTTAGACAAAGTATTTGTTTAAGGAATATTTGTACAGGCAGTGATGCACTTCTGAGTCACTTAGTAAACAGCCTTCTGTGATTTAGGGCACATTTTAAGCCAAGAGAGCAAGTGACTAAGCTACATTTTGGGTTTAAAAGTACAGATTGTGACACACTAAGAAAGTACGTAGAAATGTTAATATCAATTATAGTAGAGGTACTGTTAATATATAGTTATAACTATGTAACAGTATCATTATTCATATATCATTAACGTAATACAACCAGTTCCTCTTTGCTCTCCCCTTGGAAATAAAGGATGATTGCTACTTCCTGAGCATATATTTAGTTTCCCCCTCTGTTTTTTCAGTGCTATTTCTCCAGGACCACCAGATCTATGAGATCTAAGCAATCCATTTTTTAAGACCAGGGAGATTATGACAAAGCTCAGCTTTAGAGTCCTGACTCACAGCCAAACTCAATGGGAACTCCTCCACTTAAGTGGGGGAACTCCCTACTCCACAGGAGAGGATAACTGCATCCGCTTAAGATATAAGTCTCTTAAAAGAGGTGGTATGAACATTTGAGGCTTTCCAACGCCTCTCAAACATCAAATCTTTAAGTCCAAGTCAATGACACTGCTTATAGCCACTTCTAAATTGCTTACACCAAAGTAGCAATATTTAATCTTTTCTTTAAACTCTCGAAATGATTAAGATGTAAAGTTAAAACCCTGAATAATAAGCATTTAAATATGCTAACAATCCCACCCTTGCAAGGTGGCACTATGAAGATCATTCATTCCTTTATTAAACGCAAGTCAGGCTGATGAGCAATCTAATAATGCTACTTAAAACACCTGTGACGGAGATAAAAATGAAAGAGCAATTTATGTCTGTTATCAGTTTGGAGCTTTGACTTTTGAGGTGTGCAGCAGCAACACTGAGCTCTTCCAGGTTTTCCTGAAGGGTAACTGCCTTGAAAAACAGATTTATCCAGAAGCTCATTTCAGACCTGAGCAAAAGACTATAGCACAGGAAAACTTTACACCCATCTGTAAGTGGTTTAAGGTCTTCAACAAATGGGACTTTTGATGCTCTAGAAACACAGTCTGACTGAGCATAAGTACATACAACTCATGAGGGAAGCAGTACCTGGTGGAGAAACTAAGCTTCGAAGAGAACAGGAAACTGGCTCCAACATTAAAGACAAAGCACTCTTACAAACAGACTAGGTAGCACCTCACAAGCACTACCACTGCTTGCTCCCTGCATTAAGTCCCAAGGAACAGGGCAATACACTGGGGGAAGACCCTAGGACCACTGAGCCTTGGGTGAGGTTGATGGCTGAGATGAACAAATTAGACAGACTGATTAGTGTTCATGACCTATTTATGCCCCAGGTTGAGCTCAGCCATGTGCTAGTCCCAAACAACTCTCCTCTGATGCCAGGTAACTGCAGCAAAGCCAGTAATGCCCAATGGTGGTTAGGAGACTACCAGCAGCTAGATAGGTGAAAATGATACAAGACTACTGCTGTAAAAGTCCAAAACATCATTCCAGAGATGCACCTCAACCTTGCAGAAGACTGCCTTGTTGGAAGACGTCAATATATACACTACTAACTCCTCTTCACATTGACCTGAAGGGTTCCCCTAAGGTTGATTTTGAAGGGATGAGCACAATACCTCTTTTGAATGGCACAGGAATTGCCACTGATCAACTGCAATCACAACACTGCACATTCCAAAAATAAACAATATCATAGGACCAATCTCCCCATCCTAAAAGACCTCTTGTCAGCAACACCTTCACCAAAACAGAAAATTTCATCCTGCATTTGCAGAGATTAGGATAAACTGAAGGGATCAAGGAACAAGCAGAGATGAGGGAAAAAAAAAAAAGCACAATTTGCCCCCTTCCTCGCCAGCTCAGAGCTGCCCATCTCCTGCTGGGTGCATTCCTCAGCTCCCCTTGGCCTTTCAATCATGATCATAAAATCCCAGACTGGTTTGTGTTGGAAGGGACCTTAAAGCTCCTCCAGTTCCAACCCCTGCCATGGCAGGGACACCTTCCATAGAGCAGCTTGCTGCAAGCCCTGTGTCCAACCTGGCCTTGAGCACTGCAGGGATGGGGCAGCTACATGTGCTTAAGTTGTCCAGAACTTCCATTCCCACACAAGAGCTGTGCTGAGGTTGAATCCATACTGACAAGCAGCCAGGCAGCAGGATGATCCTGAGAGACATGAAGCATATACAAATGACTTCAGGTACTGAAGAGGAGCTCCTGCACAGCAGGAGATGGTGCAGGAAGCTAATATATCACATACCCACCTTGCGAGCATTCCAAATCTGAGTATGTCAATAAACCAAAAATGCAAAGGAAAGTCAAGGGTTGCATCAAAAATCATATCTTTCAAGGCCATGAAAAATGTCAGCTCTATTTTGTTGATCATCAGGAACAGAAACCCTTGGGCTTTAAGATACTTTCCTATTTCCACAGGACTGCAGCCTAAGAAGTACATGTGACAGCAGCTCTACAGTAAGAACTTAGGTTCATAAGAAGTATTTTTCTCAGTTCATCAACTTTTAAGCACTAAAGGAAGATTCTCCTTGAAAGACAAGTCCTCAGGAGCCACAGAACGCAATACTCTGGTTTCAGTACTGAAATCTAAAAGCAGCTATTACATCAAGTCAGTATATGACTAAAATTCCATATGAAAACATTTAAAGTACATTAGATTTTTGGTCAAGATGAAAGGCTGAAAAAAAACTCCAGCAATCTATTCTAATTGGGTTCCCATGGTAACTGTACAATTGGGTTTTTCAGTCTAACATCCCAAAGGCCCAATGCACACTTGTAAAATATACTTCAAACAGCCTGAATTGTTTTTACATTACAGCACTCCCAGGAAGATCAATTACTATACATCCCCACCCTAACTATTAGTGGCAGGAGATGTTAACACTATTGGCCATATTAACATAAGTCATGTAAAAAACCCCACATATCACCACCCTTATATAAAACTAATTACACACTTCAGATTCATCAAAAATGTTCTGAGTAATAAACCGATACCAGCCTTGTCACAAGATCATGTTTACTGAATGCGAGAAATCAACCCCAAATATATGCCCGACCATTTTGCTTCTCATATTGATCTCAAGGATAAACAGAATCAATCATTAATAATTACATTATAAGATGACCCAGAGGGTTAATCATATTCTTAGACACTCTCACTATGGAATCAAATATAGCTGCAGAAAGAGACAACGGAAAAACATTCAAATCTAGGCTACACGTATTGCGATAACATAAAGCAATGCACCTTCACCAACGTGAAACTCAACCGGTGAAAGCAGAATAACACTGTTCCATTAAAAAATACCAAAAAGCATTTAAGAAAATTTTATCTCACATTAAGCACTTTGCTTTTGTGCCTCAAATTGACTTTCTGAAAGCGTAACACTGGCTGTAGACCCCACTGGTCCTTTGTATCACAGAATCTTGCCCCAGCCTGGTTTGGGTTGGAAAGCACCACAAAGCTCATCAGTTCCAACCCCTGCCACGGGCAGGGACACCTTCCACTAGAGCAGCTTGCTCCAAGCCCCCTCC
Organism: Forpus xanthops; assembly: GCA_032466535.1. Taxonomy (NCBI): domain Eukaryota; kingdom Metazoa; phylum Chordata; class Aves; order Psittaciformes; family Psittacidae; genus Forpus; species Forpus xanthops. Next base: position 8,512 of record JASSUY010042131.1, read on the forward strand.
AACCTGGCCTTGAACACTATCAAGGGCCTGGAACTTGAAAATCCTTAAGGCCTTTCCAATCCAAATCAGTCTTTAATTCTGTGATTTCCCTTTTCCCCCTACATTCTATCTAACAACATTAAACTCATATGGAGCAAGAAAAGGGACAGCAAAGTTGTGTGACTTGTCTCTCTAGGACACTGCTGACAGTCTGAAGATGCACTATCAGCACAGCCTGGCCCCTGCTGCCAAAGCAGCTTCCTATAGCAGACACTGCACATTCCACCTTGTATTTTTTATATGCAAGACAAAACTTAATCTTTTAACAGGGCCTTAAGTATACTTTAGGTATTTATCAAGAAGTTTAACTAATTAAAAGACCTTCTGCATACTGAGTGTACAAACAACCAAAGATAATATTACTGTTTGCATTGTACTGACAGATCTACAGCAGTCATAATTAAAATAGTACTGAATGATGATTATGCAGCAACATTTACAAGACAGCATTAATACTTGCTATCTGCTAACAGTTACCTGGAGGGAGCTACATTTGCACTTGGAGCATGTAAATGGCATGATTCAGAAAACTAAGCAAATCTGACTTTGCTGGGATGTGCTGTTCATATATACTTTACTAAAACACCCATTTCATTAATTTTATCATAATGCACTAAAACGTGGCATCTGAATAATTAAAACCTGAAAGCACACTCGTCACGTAAGAGCAAAAGCCCATTCTTTAACATCTCATCTTCAATGCACTAACACCACATAGCTACTGAGTACTATAACAACAAGGCAAAGCCTCCAGCGATTTTTAGTAAATCCCCCCAAAAAGTGGGATTCGATCTTCCTCAGCCAGAATTAGGTTTTTTTTTAATGTAAAACCCACAAAGTTTCTGAGCCCAAAGCCAGCATCCCCAGCTGCCCGCTGCCAGACCCACAGCACAGCTACACACTGGGTAGCTAACAGCACAATCTGAACCGATACTTCTCTGGATGCCATCAGCTTGGAGTCAGAAGTACCCTTTATTCCCCTTTGCCAAGCTGCTCAAGACTGCAGACCCTCTGTCAGTAGTGCTATTTTACTACTATTGCACTTGAAAAGCAGAGAGGAAGTCAATCTTTGTATCGATGAACTCCTCTTCCTCACTGAGATTAAATGTGACTTGTTTAGATTCATTTTGAATCACCTTCAGAACCTCTATTGCATTGAGAGAATTTCAGCTGCATGTCTAAGTTTTACAAGTGACTTGAAAAGATTCCCGAAATGATTTATACCATTTAATTTGGCACAGTATAAACGAATAGATAGCAGTTAATCTGGAAAGACACCAGAAATGGGTGCTTTTATTTTGCTGATCTAATAACTAAGAAAACAACTTGAAGATTAGCAAAAGGCATCAAAACAGTGACATACATCCACAGAAACTTTCACAATTACTCAATTTCCACAAAACTCCAAAGCCACACAAGCTTTATTGGCATTCAAACACATCTGGCTGTTTTAAGCAGTAGCCTGGACCACACAAGCAGGTTATCAGTTTTAAAACTGCATTTTGTACTCCTGGAATACACTTCAGTGCAAGTTTGTTCTGGGTTCTTCCAGCTGCATTTAACTCAATGCTGGGCCAAACACACCTGCGATGGGTAATGGTGTCTGCCTTGAAGGAGACAATTCAGCACAGGATTTCTCTTGCATCAGGCAGGTTTTGCTCATTACCTTCAGCTAAATTAGCCAGCTGAAAGCTTCACCAGCACAGATGCGTACAGCACCAGCTAACAGCAGAGGTAAGAGACTTAAGAAATCTACAGTAAGAACACCAAAGCAGGTCTTTTGCTTAACTGTGGCATTAATGAAGCAGTTAAAGTTCACAAACCCACCCAAAACCCACACTGAAGCCTGTCACTACCTAACAGGTTTGAAGCCTTCTGAAATTAAAACTTTGCCCTACATTTTCCCATTAGTTAGATTGCATTCCCAAGTCCAGATCTCTTATGAACACTGGGTAAACTAGGGAATTGCACAATCCGTCAATAAAGTAAGCTTATTTTGAACTACTGTCCATATGACTCAATTTGTCAGTAAAAACTGCCACCAGCGCTGTGCTTGCAGAAAAATGTCCATAAATGCATTATTGCGACTGGCAGATCGATGTCCATAATAAAAACAAATAGAGTTAACAAGTGCTTGCTTTTACGAGTTATGCCAGGGGTGGGATGTGTGTTCAGCTTCAGCCAACAACTTCTGGGAATGGGCAATGCAGGCTGGGGTAGGCACTTGCTGCCTTCATCAGCACTGCAAACAGGAAATTATTGTAATGCAGGAAATCTTTAAAAGCATTAGAATGAACACTAACACCTTCAGGATGTATTCAGAAGTCTCGCACATTCAGAATTTAATGTATTGTTCTGTGAGCTAGTTAAAATCTCTCAATTTATAGAAGCAATGAGGCTTATTTCGCTTCACCCTACAGAAACTGAGTTTAGCTGGGGTGAGCTGCAGCCCAGCAGAACAGCTCACAAGTCCTGAGGCTGGTGTTAAACACCCCAACAAATCAGAACCTACACTTTGTCCCCACAAAGCTGTTGCAGCACCAGAGTAAGCCTCACTGCTGAAACCATCTTTCAGGCATCGCAAGTGAGGATGTCACCCTCTGTATCAGAGGTGGAGGATGCTGCTCACAGGGAAGTGACACACTGGTGGGAGCACAAGCAGGTACAGCAGCCAGCACACTGAAGCTGAACTCATGTCAGCTGCCCTCACTCCTCCAGAACCATAATGGCATTGGGGAAAGAACACCTCAAAAAATAGTCCATGTCTTCGACATGTTCTCCTTCGGATTTTTGGCATTATTGCTTATTTTAACAGCTTCCCCTGTCACTGAAATCAGTTTAAACAGCATTTCTCTGGTTTAAAATGTTTAAAAGATAGCATTTCTATCCATCTTACCCACACTTCCCCCAACAAACTTCATACTTGTGCTGCCCAAGTGCTTAAATTAGCCATTCAAGGAAACCCCGATAACCTTTCCAAAGGGCAGGAGCTTCTCCTGCAGGCTACTATCCCTTCAGTGATGCCATTAACTGATTCTTTACATATGTTAAGCATTAAACAGTGGTGACAAGTTAATTACAGAGTTATCAAGAGATAAAGTAGTCACGGTAACACAAGTTGCAATATAACTACAACAGTTTCCTATAGAGCTTCTGTTCAGTTGCTGGTGTAATTGGTGTAATTAACTTGTCATGGATCAGAATGCAGATAGGAATCTCTAAAGCCACCTTGCAAGCTCACAGGGCTACAGCTTTTCTTCTCTGAAGCTTGAGGCTTTTGGTAGAACTGGCCACATTTGGAACTTTTCTGCTGAAAAACAGAGCAGACAAATTCGTACTTGGAACAACACATGCCACAGAGTGACAAAATAGTCACAATAATACCCCATCCCTGGAAGTGTTCACGGCCAGCATGGACAGGGCTTGGAGCAACCTGCTCTAGTGGAAAGCATCCCTGCCCATGGCAGGAGGTTGCACCTGGGTAGGTTTTAAGATCCCTTCCAATACAAACCACTCTAGGATCCTATAATGTAAGGCACTAGGCAAATTTCACATTAGAAATGGGTGTTTAGAAATATCCTGTGTTACAGGGGTGTTCACCTCACCAGACCTTCTGCAGCTTCACACCACAGAGCAGGGAGACACTGCAATGCAACACCCTACCATGGCTCCTCATACATACCTATCACGGCATCAAATACCTACCAGGGCTCCCTTTATGGTGCATTTCCACACAAGTGAGAAGACCAAAGGCCAAGAGAGGCAGTTCAGGGAAAGGAGAGCTCCTACACTGCCAGTCCTGGTCCCCCATGCATTGGGGAGGCCGAAAGGGCTCAGAGGCCAAAACCCCCATCAGGTTCACTCCTTTGTGTCATACAAACAGGTCCCTCCAGAGAACAACCCTCTTCTTTGCAGCAGGAGCACAAGTCTGGGTGCAAGAAGTGCACTGTGATGATCCCTTTAAACCAAGTGTTACACCCAGGATTATAAAATAGAGGCTTTTATCTGTGAAACACTAAAGATTACACCTCACTGGAAAACACAGGCTGTGCAACACAAAAATAATACAACTCAGTAACAACTTTATTTAGGAGTCAGGAGCAAACATATATACCACCATTTACTCTGCTTTATAAAATACATGCAGTGACAACTCCAAACAGGTCAGATATAATGAAGAAGCTGTTCCCTGTGAGGGTGCTGAGCGCTGGCACAGGGTGCCCAGAGAAGCTGTGGCTGCCCTGTGTCTGCA
>JASSUY010042132.1:0-10186 GCA_032466535.1 Forpus xanthops
CTCCACACAGCCTTCTCTTCTCCAGGCTGAACAGCCCCAACTCTCTCATCCTATCTTCATAGGGGAGGTGCTCCAGTGCCCTGATTATCCTCATGGCCCTCCTCTGAACTTGTTCCAACAGTTCCACGTCCTTTATGTGTGAGGACACCAGAACTGCACAGAATATTCCAAGTGAGGTCTCATGAGAGCGGAGTAGAAGGGCAGGATCACCTCCCTCAATCTGCTGGTCATAGTCCTTTTGATGCAGCCCAGGATATGATTGGCTTTCCGCAATCATACACTGCTGGCTTATGTTCATTTTTTCATCGACCAGTACCCCCAAGTCCTTCTCCTCAGGGCTGCTCTGAACACTGCCAGGGATGGAGCATTCAGAACTTCCCTGGGCAACCCATTCCAGTAAAGAATTTCTTCCTTATATCCCATCTAAACTTCCCCTGTTTAAGTTTTAACCTGTTACCCCTTGTCCTATCACTGCAATCCCCAATTTCTTGATGGATACATTTTTGATTTGGCCATGTTTAGCTGGCAGAGTATCTTCATGCACATGCCAATTTAGAATATGATTGTGTTGCTTGAGTCCCTGTGTCAGCTTGCACAGCAAGCACATAATACTTACTAATCATGACTCGCAAGAGGATTATGAGTCAATTACTTTAAACAGTATTTTGATATCCTTATAGTCATGTCACACTATCATCCAACATAGTCTAATCACATATTTTTGGTGTACTTAACTACATTACAGTGACTTTTGAACAGCATCTTGCATGCTTCAATTAGATCTTACAAGAGAGCTGATAAAAATAAAAACCCAATTACTGCGACACTGCATTGTTTTGGGAGACCTAAAATAGGCTTTTTTAACCTATGCCTTATCAATTCAAGCCACTCTATTTTAGAATTGACTGAAAAAAACATGTTGCCTCTTGTTCATTGTCTTTCATAACAGTCACATCTTAGCCTCATTTAATGTCATCTAGAGCTCAAAACCTAGCACAAGGTGAACCTCTATCTGCTGTCACTGGAGTGGGGAGGATAAGCAGGGAAAAGGTGGTAGGTCATTCTCCACTCATACCATGCAGTGCCTGGAGCTGTTATATGCCAACACATTTAATTTGCAAGTGTCAAAACCCCCAGCCCTGCCAAGCACTAAGTACTCCTTATACTCACATCAAACCTGGTTGATAACAGTCATGCCTTTACAGCAAACATTTACAAAGCACTTCTAGAAGTGCTCTCACCCACTGATCTGAGGCATCTTCCTTTGCATACAGTAAGTCCTATGAGAAGCAATTCCAGACAAATGTACAAGGCAAAGTTGTATCTGATTATATTAGCCTAAACGGAAACAGCAACCATTTAAGTCTAAAGACATACTCTGCTTGTAGTACCCTGTATGCTTACAAGCAGAAGATGGCAACAGCTAGTGGAGATACGTACAATCAACTGTAATGTTCACTCCTCCTTTCTTGCATGACAGGATTTTGGTCACATTATTATTAGTAAAGCACAAGAGTAGCTGCCTGCGCAGTTTTTGTTTTCTATTAATGTTTTTGCAGTGTACTGAAAGATTATGGAAAGAGGAGAAAAGGAGCATGAATCAAGGTTTGGCTGTCAGACTAGAGGGATGAATATCGGAGTCTGATTGAATTTCATTTTCATGGGGAGTAAAACTGCTATGTAATTTGGTAGCTGAAATCTTCCCTTAGGAGACATCTATCAGGTCCCACAATGTTTTTGCTTATGCTGGTTTTATGTTTTAGCAACTGCTGACTTGAGTGAAGTTACCCTTGATGCATAGCTGCATAGACAGACAGCTCCATCTGTTCCAGCCTCAACTGGAAGTACTCTGTGGGAAGAAATATGTGGCTATCTACCAGCAAAGAGTAACAGGCTGTCTCATACTTGCTGGCCTGTGTTGTTGCCTCAGAAAAGCCAGATGCCACTTCTCCCTTACTTAGAGGAGTCCCTCCTTTCAATCAACAGCTAAAAGAATTTCACAGTTCAACCTTGAACTCATTAACTAAATACAATCTCTGCTAGGAACACCCAACATCTTCACATTTTTGTTGTTTTACCCAATCAGTTGGTGGCATCATCCAAGTGAGGACACTTGTGTAGCAATTACAGCATCAGCTGAAGCTTGGAAATAAAATCATTACATCTAGATTCCCCACTCCAAAACTGTCTGCCTTATTTTGACTGATGCTTTTCAGCGATGGAAGACAACAATCAAATATGAAATGGGTATTTATTTTTTTTTTTTTAACGAGAGTATTTAGCAGAGAAAGACTTTAACACATTCTAGAAAGGATTTATTGAAGTGTGAATTTGTCTTGGCCATCTTTTGACAGAAAAGGCTGGTGGCTTTGGAAAGCAACTTTGTATTATCATGTTCCCACTTGCAAACAAGGCTCCATAGGCTCTACTGCGGCTTCCACATTCTCTGTGTAGACGGACAGGAAACCTCTCCAAGCTTGGCTCAGTTTACTCAACACATCCACCCGCAAGAACCTATATATGTCATGAAGTACAAATGCAATGTAATGTACTCCCTTCACAGAGCCATTGGGGAACTCAATGACAACTGTGATACAATTATCACCAGCTCTGTGTCAGAGATCAGCCAAAGAAGAATTTGTAACTTTGGTTACAACAAGTCAGAAGTTTTCTAAGGTTGGTCAGAAACATTTTGTTACTTATTCTGGGTTCCAGTCTTGGCCAAATCTGTCTGGCACATTAAATCAACATTTTAGACCAAAGGATGCCATATCTATCCTTAACCTGCCTGCCTGTTTGTTAGGATACTGGTTGCAAATGGTCCAGGAGTTATATCCCTGCCTGTATTAACCAACATAGCACTACGTTCATTCAAACTGGCTAGAGATCTAGCCTTGCAAATATTTATGTGCCTACCAAATACCTAAAGCCTTAAACATTGCATGCACATTTAATGCTCAACACCTTGAAGTCTAACAAACTGCCACTTAGATGCAAACTAGCAAACAGTTTAAATAGAATAAACCCCTATAAGTTCTAGTTTGCAACAAATTTGTGCCTAATAAACAACCAAAAACATACAATGCAATTTTCTGCACAAGACCATCTTGCTGTGCAACAAAGGACACTGTAGCACTGTCTAATTTAGCTAGCTTTTCATGCTTTCCCTATTCTTCTAGTGCAATCTTAAGCCATGAAATTTCTTTTTTGTTAACGCAAAGACATGGTAATGTCAAGCATTCATGATCATAAGCATGGAAAATTGATGAAATTACAGTGTGTTCAGGGAAATAATACGGTGATGAGAAAAGGAATCTCTGCTTGTATCTGCATCCTGATGGCAGCTTTTTGAACAGGTGAACATTTTTCCTCTCTCTGTGCAAAACATCTCTTTCCATGAATACATCAAATAGATGCCCAGAGAAAAAGGTCAAAGGGAAATAGTCATGCAAATAATAGAGATATGAAGAGACTGTGTATTATCTTCATTAATGCTTTCCACTCTGTTGCTTGGTTGAGATGTGGCTTTCAACTTGACACAAGATAGTGTACATAAGGCTCTACAAGAATGGAAAGATAAACAATCTGGGTTTATTACTGCCAAGAAATAGGATAGGCATAGTACAGATAATAGGGTAGTACTCTTCCAGAGCTACTCACGACCCAGGACGGGCCATCTGAAAGACTCCAAACCCATGTTCCCCATCTCCTGGGCACTCCTGGCAGGTCCCATAGGATGATTTAGGTTGGAAGGACCTTAAAGGTAGTCTAGTTCCAAGTTTCCTGCCATGGGCAGCACCTCCAACAATTTCTTTGAAATCTTGGTAATAATTCATGGTTGCTTACACATTATTTGTCAGCCTTGTATGAATTTCAAGCTTTCAGATCTTCTACAAAGGACTCTTTTTTCCAGGTAGACAGAGTATAATCTCATCTTTAATGTGTCCTATTCATGCAGTAAGTACACAGGTATGTAGGAAGGAGCAGTACAGTAACAGACCTCTGTTCCCAGAGCTTGGAAAGCTCAGTTGCCGCTAGTGAAAACACAATCAAGAGCAAATCCACCGCTATTTGGCTTGTCTTTTGGATTTGAAAGCAAGACTTCCTATCAATGGAACTCAAGACCATATTCTTTTACGTTAAAGTAAATGCGAGACTAAACTTTCCTGTTGGTTTAGCTGCTGCAGGCTGACACAAAACTAAGATTCAGTTTTGGTTTCAGGCAGCACCCTATTTGCTACAAGTGTGTTTCTTTCTCAGTCTGTAGGCACAGACCCTGCAACAAAAGCTACTCTTTTCTGAAGCTGCTCTTTCTTAGCCTGGCTTTCATCCACTCTCTGGAGTCAGCCACCCAAGTTGGACACATCCCAAGGTTTCCTCACTAAGGATACTTCTCTCAATTTCCTAGCCAAGCAACTGTACCACTCATTTTCTGGCAGTTGTCATCACACCATCACTCTTAAAATCATTAAAACTTTTTTGTTTGCTTTTTAGTTAAAAGTCACCTCTTAATAGCTTTCTCCGCAGCTCTGAGCCAGAGCTGTTTTCTTCAAAGCTGAGATTCATATCTCTTCAGATGGCTCCAAAACAGATGTACGTCACTTTTCAAGGTCTGGTAAAAAGATTGATGTCAGATTGATCTCAATTGATTGATCAATAGAGATCTTCTATATTGAGATCTTCTTCTATTTACAGAGAAGGAGCGTCTACCTCTATTTCTGCCTATCTTCACTTTCTTAGAGCGTATTTCAGCACTAAAAACACAAGGAAGGTTTTGCTTCTCTGCATCTCATTCCCTGCTCGTGGCAGGGGTGTCAAAATAGATGAGCTTTAAGATCCCTTCCAACCCAAACCCCTCTATGATTCTATGATTATAACTGAGAGCGAAAAAGTGGTATCATCAGTATTCTATACTGTAAGGGTGGTGAGACACTGGAATGGGTTGCCCAGGGAAGTTGTGAATGCTCCATCTCTAGTGGTGTTCAAGGCCAGGTTGGACATAGCCTTGAGTGACATGGTTTAGTGTGAGGTGTCCCTGCCCATGTCAGGGGGGGCAGACACTTGCTACACAAGTGTCCTCACTTGGATTATGCCACCAACTGATTGGGTTGAACAACAAAAATGGGAAGATGTTGGGTGTTCCTAGCAGAGATTGTATTTAGTTAATGAGTTCAAGGTTGAACTGTGAAATTCTTTTAGCTGTTGATTGAAAGGAGGGACTCCTCTAAGTAAGGGAGAAGTGGCATCTGTGATGCCACTGAAGATTCAGGCAGGGATGTATTAACACCACTCCTGGTCTCTAAGTCTTACACAGTTTTTGCATGTGCCAAAAGGAAAAGTGAAAAATTGTGTGTGACACAATCGTACATTACCTCCTGCAGATACTAGGTAGCTCCACAAAGCACAAGGCAAATGCAGAACAGAGAGAAGTCCTGTCCTCACCTCCCAGTAGACAAGCTAAAGGCAAGGCAATCTGCAAAAACGACGCATGACTCACAAGCTACGTTTTGCACTACCGAATTTCCTAGCATCACCTTTGCTGTGCTCATACTCATGTTGCCCTCTCGTGGCTGCTCTAATGAAAAAGCCTGACCTACCTCAACCAACTCCAGACGGATCTATCATTACAAATGCCTTTTTGAAAGTTCAAGACCAACGTTTTATCCCTAAGATTGGTCCATTATAGCAGGATGTCTTATTCTATTAATTCTACCCGCATCCTTACATATCTAATCACCATAAAGCCCCATAAAACAGGAGGAGGAGGTGATGAGCAAGCTCTCTGCCCAAAAGAGCTATATCTAGCACACAGCCTTGCAGATGCCTGTGTGACATTTGAACCTTGCTCTGCTGCCTGCCTTTCTTTTCTGGTGAGAGGAGGAAAAGTAGGGGAAACTGAAAGCCAGATTAGTTGTTCAGTCTGCCACAGTCCTCTCCAGACTGCACAGACCTAGCACCACCGAAGTACAACTTGCCTGTTGTGCTTGCAGCAAGGGAGGTTTTCTCTCCCAGTGCCACGTGCTTTCTGAGCATTTCTCCCCATCCCAGCCATCATCTTCTTCCACACATGCATATATGCAGCACTGTCATTTTCATGTTATGCACATTAAACACAAAATCATAGCCCCAGAGTGGTTTGGGTTGGAAGAGACCTTAAAGCTCATCCACTTCCAGGCCCCTACCATACCCCGTCCAACCTGGCCTTGAACACTGCCAGGGATGGGGCAGCCACAGCTTCTGTGGGCAACCTGTGCCAGCGCCTCTGCACCCTCACAGGGAAGAGCTTCATCTCAGTCTCCCCTCTGTCAGGTTAAAGCCATTCCCCCCTTGTGCCGACCCTACAAGCCCTTGTCCAAAGCCCTTCTCCAGGTTTCTTGTAGTCCCTTTATGCACTGGAAATTCCCCTAAGGTCTCCCCAGAGCCTTCTGTTCTCCATGCTGAACCAGCCCAGCTCTCTCAGCCTGTCTCCAGAGCAGAGCTGCTCCAGCACTCACGGCATCTCTTTGGCCTTCTCTGGACTATCTCCAACAGCTCCACGTCCCTCTGGTGTTGTTGCCCCAGAGCTGGATGCAGGACTGCAGGGGGGATCCCCCAAGAGCGCAAATACAATAATTTGTATATATTTTGTGATTTTGCTCCACTGCTGTATTTCAGCAGCAAAATTTAAAGGCTTCTTCTATGGATGCCAATGAGTTTCCTTCAAACAAACCCAAGCATGGGAAGACCCACAGATTCTCAAAGTTCTTCTTTGCTGTACAACTGTGAAGCCATTGAAAATACAGTCAGACTGGAGACCCTGCAAAAGTCAGAACTGGTCTGTAAGGGTACAACCAGTAAAATGAGCACTGTCTGTAGCAGCCAGGGTTCCCGGGACATACAGCCAAGCCACTCAAGCCCAAACCCTCAAAGCTTGTTTTAATGCCCACTGATTTCACCAACAATTAGCTGGCTTACTAATTACTCTAGAGATGAGCCTTATTCTCCTAGTGGTTCAATGATTACACTACAAAGCGTGGATCAGCTCTTTTATTCAGAAGATGTAAGGAAAACCATTTGATATACATGAGGCATAGATACTATATTCAGGACTAAACAGTGTGAGCAACAAAGAGCATCAAGATGTAGTGCTCAGAAAAGAAAACAACAACAACAACAAAAAAACCAACAAAAAAACCCAGGAAGATGCAGATTCACTTGTGAGATGTTTTAGTTCTTATAAACACTATATAAGTTTGTTTGGAAAGGGTGATATTTGCTATAAACTTACAGAGTGCCAAAAAAAGGAGGCACCAAAAAATCCATATCATTGTCAGAATCGGACCAAACGCACTCTCCATCTGTCTTGTGATGTGAGAATATATTGAAACTATTTCCTCCAATTGTTTCTAGAGCAGGTGCTGTTACATTCCTCACTGTACACACTGAGGAAGAAAACAAGCAAACACAGTTCACAAATAAGCACACAGTCCTCCTGTGCTATGTGACATTCACCAAGAAATAAATGCACATAGAAAACAGGTATGAACCTGTATTAATATATATCCCCCCACAAAATTAATGCATATCGAAGAAATGCTAAAGCAGCATTTCAGCTTCTACTTCTTAAGCCACCAGGCAGACATAATTTATATTTTGATTCCACCATGACTTAAAATTTGATAGACACAGGTAGTTACCTCAAAGAGTTTCCATTTTCCAATTCCCTTTTAAACGTTTCTCCCTGGAAAGTTTATTTCTTAGAGCTTTCACTTCTCAAATGCATGAGGAGACATGCAGCAAATGCCTATGGACAGTAAACTGAATAAAGTCCTTTTTGCCTGGAAGGATGGAAGTTGAATTAGAAAGTGCCTCAATTCTTCCCGGTTTCTTTCAAAATCAGTTGACAAATTTTTTTGTGGGTGAAAATTAGTCTTGTTCATTGGAAGGCCATAACAAGTTCATGGTTTTACCCAAACTCACTGGGAGGTGAAAGAGAACTTGCAACAACTGCTCCCTAGAAAATAAGGTGTCCTGTTGATATTGTGCTGTTATATTCTAGGAGCCGATAGATGGTTTTCCTCGTGGGTGATTAATTAAAACCTGAATTAAGTCTACAGAAAGTTGACTAAATACTTCAGTATTTAGAGCATGTGGATGTCTTGAATAGCATTGTCATCGTCATGGTAGAATCATTTTCTCCAGGCCTGCCAGAACATATGAAATCTGATCTCATAATCTGAAGCAATCAGTGAAGAAGCACAGGAGTGTTCATAAAATATATAGACCAGTTCCCAAACAGTGCATTTTATTGATAGGCAGGGGAAGTGGAATTTTGTTTCAGGAGCCGAATTCTTCCCCACAAGAGGAAACATTTCTTTCTTTTATGTTCTGGCAAAAATCACTTGCTTAACACTGCTGAGAAAGTGAGTAGATTTCATAGATTCATAAGGAGTGAGAACCACCTCTCACTTTTTGTTGCTTCAGCAGTAGCTCTCTATACTTAAAGTCACCTGTGGTTGACAGTGCTTTGTAACACATTGATTTTGATTTAAAGCTGTCCTCAAAAACTGATTTAAAATCCATTATGAACAACCCCTGGAATACAGTAGTCACTCCCAGCAGCTCCTCAGCGCTTCAGCTGAACTATAGCAAAAACAATTTGTCACAGCAACAGCTGAAACAAGATGTGTCAGCAAGATGAATGTCTTGTTCATCCACACTGCAATGCTGATCAGGACTGGAGGGAAAAAAATCAGTCCACTTCCAGCATTAGACAAAAAGAAATACTCATAATATAACTTCAGTGAGGATGGATAAATGTCTGTATCTTATCAGGTTTCTTCAAATATTCTCTGGCTAAATAGGGCATAAACCTCCTGACCCAAGTCAAGTCCATTCGTATTCTTAAGACTTATAGCAATATTTAGGCAAGCATTAAAAAATCTGTTGGGGTGGCTACTTCTTTCTAACATAACCAATTAGAGGAACTGGACTCTCCAAAAGATTCACTCTGAGTAGATTTTTTAATTTCATATTTATTTTCTTGTTGTTATTTACCATTATTCTATTTGAATTGCTAAGTACTAGCCCTGCATAGTTTTACAAACTGATCTTGGGTCTCAATATCCAGATTATATTGTTCTCATCATGTGCAGCCAGCTGTTAAGTTAAAATTTCACACATCATGCTAAAGTAACTATGGTTCTGTACAAGTAGAGTGCAGGACAGATCTTTGACCTTATGGAGCATAATGTAAACATCTATTTGCCTCACAAGGATTAGATAAGACCAGAAACAACTCAGTTTCCACAGCTTTTGGCTCTGTTCACTCAAAGGCACTCATGGAATTCCAGGAAAAGAACACATTTTTGGACCTGTACCAAACATCTTGTGGCCAAATGTGAGCAAAAGCAAGTTTTGCTTGGTTTGAAGTTTTGTTTTAAAACATTGGGCCTGGTTCTGCAAGCCTTATATTTTCTGTTTTCTCCCCACAACTACCCTTTTCCTTTGTATGTTGATAAATTTACTGTATGTATATATTGAGCTCCATTATCTTACTCCTTTCTTCAATCCATCTCTATGATCCTGTCCAGCACAAACCTAAGATTGGTCTAGTTTCAACTGAGTTCAAATTGCATGAAATTCGAACTTGACTAATGGAGAAAAACGGATGAGGTGTATTTCTAGTTTGAGGGAGAACAGACAAAGCAGACATGTCCTGTATAACCTTTGCTATGATAAGTAGGAGAAACCATTGCAACTTCTTGCCCTTGGGTCCGAGGTGTAGAAGAAATTTATGGCTTACCTTGGACAAGCAGAATGGAAAGAGGCGTCTCCTATTTCAGCTAGATTTGTTATTACTTTTAGATTAATTCAGTAGAACTCTTATCACCCACTTTTGTGTTCACTCTGCCTTTTTCTCCTTTTTTTTGCTATACAGTTTTTCCTTTACAACTCTTACCCCAAAAAAGGAAAAAGGAAACTAACATTGCCTTGGACAAGTGCCTCAAGATTCTATGGTAGTTCTTAGACCTAATCATAGAATAGTTAGGGTTGGAAAGGACTTCAAGATCATCTAGTTCCAACCCTCCTGCTCTGGGCAGGGACACCTCACACTAAACCATGTCACTCAAGGCTATGTCCAACCTGGCCTTGAACACCACCAGCGATGGAGCATTCACAACTTCCCTGGGCAACCCATTCCAGT
>JASSUY010042133.1:0-26498 GCA_032466535.1 Forpus xanthops
AGGTGTCCCTGCCCATGGCAGGGGGCTTGGAACTAGATGATCTTAAGGTCCTTTCCAACCCTAACTATTCTGTGATTCTATGATTTTATATATGTGACTGATAAAATCTTAAGATGGTGACAAGGATACAGAGAACTATTATAGCTGTTTGTCTATATGCATAGAACAGAGCATAGAAGGAAGAGTGTTCCGTGCAACAAAAAGTTTATAATAGGAAGTCTGTGAGCAGGGTAGTTTAATTTATAAGTATAGAATAAATGTCTAGTTATTTTTTTTATTACTTATGTCTTTATATTTTGTTTACACTTGTGAGTAAATCTTAGCAGCTCCAAACAGTAATAAATCAAAAATGGACTTTTTTCTTGATATATCTATGATTCTTTTCTAAATCCATGCCAATAATTTTTACACTTTTATATTCATTGATTAGATGACAGTGCCATGTTTATGATAAAACAGTCCTGTAAAGAGCAGTGATAGCACTGAGAGCACCCAATAGATAAACCTACAGTTTAGTAAGTGGGTTCAATCAAAGTTTTTCATGTGTTGACAATAAAAATGTTCCTCAATAACAGTAATATGACGATCACAGATTGCCATCAACTTCTCAAAGTACTTTCATTATTTTCTGTACTCTTTTTTCATAGACTGTCTTAATGCTTACAGAGCTAGTAGTGTGATAATGTAATAATAATTGTAATGTGATTAAAACCTATAAAACTTTGCCTCCTTTTAGTTAACCCAGCCAAAGCACTGAAACATGAGGTATTTGCTGTGAAATAGCTGTTCAGGTTCTTGTGTTAAAGGACAGTACTTGGATACAAGAGAGAATCTTATTGTAAAATGTCAGGTAATTTATTATTTTTTTTGCTTTTCTTCACAGATTAATGCAGCTGTCCAGCAATGTCTTGATTATTTTGAATCTTGCAAGGCAAGAGTTAATAAAAATTCCAGTGTCAGTGACTTCTCCCATCAGCATTGTAGTGAGTATCTTTGCATGGCTTGCATTGTATGCACATCCACATTCTCTAGGTCTTTGAGTATGCTACCTCAAGATGAAGACATTCTGTCTGTTCTTTTTCTTCGCAAAATATTGTATCTGTGTCTTTTGAGATGTAGCTAATAGCAGTGATTAAATAACAGCAGTTCCTTAATCTGTCTATGTATATAAAATGATCCATATTATGTTGCAGGTAATAGTGAGGTATTGTGAAGTAAACTAAAAGTCAAATTCTATGTTTTTTTTTTTTTTGTTGCTAAAGGTGATGAGCAGAACTTTTCTTACACTGGACAAGATTTGCAGTATGTCTATTTTGTTCATTCGTTGAGCCTTTTAGGAAGATTGTTGGTCTATAAGCAAGGCCAAAAACTCTTTCCAGTAGAGCTGAAAAATAAAAAAGGTAAGGGGAGGGCTGAAGAAAATGAGACCTGTTGGGAAACACTTTATCCATACTTGATATGCTTTTACTGCAACATTGTGAACATTATAGGGCAATACTCTGTCCAGTAATTCTGTGCCTGGAAACCTTTCTTAAAAGATGGTATGGGAAACTTTGAGCATCAACACAGTTTCGTTGATTAATGTGGTTGAATAGATTGGTTTTTGTCCTTATGTTTAATATGTTAGTTTCATGTTTAGGGGGTTGGATTAGTATGTGATTCAGTCTTTCTAGGTATGAATAATAACTTCTGTGGAACTATCAATATAATTGATTGGAAGAGAGACATTTCCAGGGACCTGAACTGTTTTTCAGGTGTGAAAACCAGTATTTCAAGCTAATTGTGCATTGAAAACGATTGCTCTGAGCTTAACCTGTTAATAAAAACGATGTTAGAGGAAAAGGTAGTATCTGTGGAACAGATGTGTTAATAAGGACAGAAGGTAAGAGATGGACACCCAGAGAAATTTGCATTGTGCAGGGTTGGCAAGTACAAGTATGTGAGGTTTGTAGTGTTCCATTACATTAATATCTCTATTAATTCAGTGTAGAATTCAAAATATTACTTTATACCAATTCTGAGACTTTTGAAGGTATTTTTTCTCTCTGGTTTGAGGATCAGGACTTAATAGATCCAATAGAGCAGTTGTGAGGAAGAAACATCTACCAATAGAGGGTTTTTTTCATTTCCCTATACAAATGGGATTATTCAAGCAGCGATCCATTGGTGATGTTTTTTTTCCTGTCTTTCCCCTACAAAAGTAACAGTCTCAGTCATCTTAAGTGTCCTTCTCAGCCTCATAGATAGCAATGCTTTCCTCACATATTGTCTGATTTATTAGCATAATTACATTAAACTTGGAGCAATAGTTCCCAACCCACATTTAGGTACACGTTTTTGTTTCAGACCTGAGTAAGAGTTGTCTGACAGCTTGTCTCTTTTCCAGTTGCTTCACTTAATCCAATAGCAGTGTAGAGCCTTGTCCTACAAGAGCAAGATGAAGGCTTCTAGACTGATCATGAAATACTTTGGTAGAATCTCAGGGGCATGCATGTCCTTTACCAGTTGTACATACGTTGATTTCCTCAATATAGCAAAAAATTGTTTACCATATATTTACAAAATCCATTTTATTTGTGAAATTAAAGTTGCACATTAATTTGCAAAGTGCTTCATTTTTTTTTTCTTTTAACAGATTGTGTATCCGTAACTGATCTGTTGGTATTGTTTACTCAGCTTATTTATTACTCTCCAAGTTACCCGAAGACAGCTTTGACAGGGCATACAGGTAAATGCTTATTTTTTTAATATATGCTAATTATAATGAGGCACCTGGTAACTTCTTGTGTGGTTTTTAATTTACATCTGTTATTTGTGAAGATTTTTCTTTTCCCTTTCTCCCTTACCTTTCTTTCTGTTCCCTGTGTTAGATCAGTATTTAGCAAAACTGTAATTCAGAAGCATGTATATAAGCCATATAGATATGTCTGTTTCAGCTAAAATATAAATAGATACTTCTTGTGTTCCCCAGACAATTATTCTCC
This sequence comes from Forpus xanthops, assembly GCA_032466535.1. NCBI lineage: Eukaryota > Metazoa > Chordata > Aves > Psittaciformes > Psittacidae > Forpus > Forpus xanthops. The sequence continues at coordinate 2,985 of JASSUY010042133.1, forward strand.
AGCAAGTCTTGTTATGGAGATTCTGCAAGTTTTTTGTGATCAGACGGGATGTGCTGCTGAATGTTTATATACAGATGCAGTGATAGATGCCCTGCTTCATCCTGTTCAAAGTGTATTGAGTGGCACAGAGGTTTGTAGAAATCTTACAAATAATTTTTAAATCTATAGAATATTACATTTTTCTGTGTTTTCAATGTATAAGATCCATTTAGTCAAACAGTAGCTTCAGTAGTATTTTCTGCGTTTGTTGTTATAGTATGCCTTAAATAGCAAAGGCTGTCATTATGACTGGTCTGACAAACTTTGCTTTCTTGAAATTATGTGAATAGTAGCAGAAAATCTGCTGTGGTGAGGCTGTTCCCTCAGGAAAATCATATAGCTTATTTTTATTTTTTTCCCTTCTGATATCTTGGATATTTTTGGATGCTTATTTACTCTGTCTGCTATTTAAAAGGCAGCATACGTTTATTTCTTTTTAATTCAGATGGCAGCTTGAAGCAAAGTATTCTTAATAATAGTATATGTAATGTATGTAATCCTGCATCAAAAAATATAATTTCTGAATTGGTAGAAGCAAGAATTTTTTTGTTGTTGTTGTTGCCTTTTCCTAAAACGCTTCTGTAAGAACTGTAAAAATGTTAGGAAACATGACATCTAGGTGTTTAAAAATCAAGTTATTGTTTCAGACTGTCCTATCATTTTTGTTTTGATTGTGATGATTTAATTGATCTAGGTAACTGTAAGTCTCAAGAAAAATGTCTGACATGACTGTGGAGGAGCCTGAACTGTCTCACATAAAGAGACTTCGAGAGAAGTGAATGCTGAGAATTTCTGAATTTACTTCCTGACTCATGCTTGCAGAGTCTGGGTCCCCAACTTAAATACCTCAGCTAGGTTCTTGATGTTGGATCTTGTCAGAATCCTAGTTATATTTTTGATGAAATTTGTTTATTTTTCAGGAAAAACTTCATATTAATTCCTGAAAGCATTTTTACCTATACAGGAATATTCCACTGCTGTTTCAAAAGTGTAAAGAATGAATTTCCAAGTAAATATTTTAAAGAATGTATTTACAAGGAAATGTAGGGATAGGACAAGGGAGAATGACTTTAAACTGGAAGAGGGTAGATTTAGATTAGAACTCTTTATTGTGAAAAAGATTCTTTAGTGTGAGGGCAGTGAGACGCCAGAACAGGTCACCCAGCGAAGCTGTGGCTGCCACATCCTTGGAAGTATTGAAGGCCAGGTTGGATGGGACTTTGAGCAATCTGGTCTATTGGAAGGTGACACTTCCTGTGAAAGGGGTTGGAACTAGATGAGCTTTGAGGCCTCTTCCAACTCAAACCTTTCTATGATTCCGTGAAGCTTAAAACCATAGTCCTACAAAAAGTTGACAATGTCAGTAATTTAGCTCTTCTGTGGGTATCTGTACTGAATACAGTAGCATTATTTATGCATTTCGTTATAAGACTATCTATGGATGCTTTTACAAGATTAATACCTTGTCTTTTTTTTACCGTACTTTGAAAAAATGTAGTGCAATTTTTTTCAAGTAGGCTGTGCCTGCAGGTACTTTGCACACAGTCAAACTTAAAAACTCTACAAAGGCAATACTTCATTGATTTTCTGTGATGGAGGCCTGTGTAATTCCCCAGGCAGTCTCTGTGGTCATATGGTATGCTAAAGAATATGCAACTGTAGATTTTATTACATTAGTAATTAAAAAAGAAAATATTTTAATATTTAACAATTTCTCCTTTTCATTTTTTTTGTTTCTGCCATGCTCAGCTGTCTCACATAGGTAGATGAACTCAACGAATTGTAAGCCCTCCTGTGACTTAATTAACTGGTCTGTTTAAAAAAAAAAATAGGTCATATGTAGGAATACTTTATGCATCGTAGCTGTAGTAGGTTGGTTATGTGCTATGAATCTGGAATATGTCATATCTGTTCTGACAAAGGTGCAAATTTTGTGTATTGCTGTTGGCAAACTAATGACTAGAAAAGGTAGACCAAATCAGTGATCTTCTTCCTCTTTTATAAGAATTTTTACTGGTTTTGCTCCCCATCCAAGGCATTGCCACCTCTTAGATACCCAGAAATCCTAATGCTGGCTTCTAGTACTGGACCATGTCTGTCTCAAAAGGAAGGATGTGGCCATGCATGCATCTTTATTCAGCTAGGACTGGGGAGTGAGTAGCACTAGATCTACATATGAGCCTAATGAGCAAATGCAATGCTGTTATTTTATGTTTGAGCTTTGAATTCACTCAGATAAGTGCAAGCCTTACATTGCTTTTTTAAGCAGAGTAGTATCGTATATTTGTGGGGTTTAGGGGAATAAGCTCATCTGTGAGCAGAAGTTGTTAGAAGGATCAGCTTCTGGGTAGCAGTATTAACCTTTTGGGCTCTGTAGCCTCTGAGTTGCTGCTGAAGCATAGCTGGTGCAGAACATTGCATTCACGTTTTAACTGAAGTACTGTGTTTTGGGTTTTCTTTTGGTGTTGCACAAAGCAAGCGAATTAACATTCTTGAAGAAACTGACAGCACAGTATATCCTTTCTTAGAACCCTGAATGATGATGATTCCCCGTAGCCAAAAAAAAAAGAGATCAGGGAGATTTTTAACCCTCTATCACTAAAAAATTTAACTATAAAACAAAATAAATATTTTCTTTTTCTCTTGGGTTGCTTTGACCACTGGCATTAATAATAAATCCTTCAATTTTAAAGTAGGAAGACTGTTTTGACTCTGCACTATATAAAGTGTAAAGCTCTACCTGTAAGAGAAGGAGCAGGAGCATTTAAAAAATAATTTGTCTTGTGAGGCCAGCTGTCCTTCATGAGAAAAGCTTTCAGCAGTGGACTTCAGCTTCAGGAGAGTGGTATTTAATTCCCTATTCTGACATACTAGATAGTTAACAAGTGTTACTGGGAGCAGTAATCCTCCCTAGGTCATTGTTGCCACAAAGACATTTCACTGTTGACTCCACTCTGTAGTTCTGGATATGGATGTGGGGAAACTACCAAAGAGGACTTCTCACTTTTGAAAACCATCCTTCTCTTTTTAAGTATGTTTATGCATAAATCCTGGGAATTTGGAGTGTTTCTCAGTCCCTGAGTGAGAAGGTGCACTCTGGCTGTGTCATGACTATATAGTTGAGGCACATGGACCGTAACAGAGTTTTGGTGAGCACCTTTAGGAAACTCTGTTAAGTCCTGCAGAATTACAGCTACTTGTCTGCTGTCAGGCCTTGGCACATCTTCCCCCTAATTTCCCCTCATGTGGGCTTGGAAACCTAGGCTCAGGGCCAGCATAGGTAATGCTGAGGGTGTGCAGTCTTGGAAAGCTCTGCTCGGAAGCCTCAGCAGAGATCTTCCCACTGATGACTGTTAATAAGATTAAGTGTGGACTCATCATGGTAGAGGCTTTTAAGATGACATTCTTATCCTCTTTCCCTGCCTGTAGTAGGCTGTAGCAGCAAGAAAGCCCCTTGTCCCATTAATCTGAACCATGACCCACAGATTTCTTGGGTTGTTTTACCTCAGACCTGCCTTGTCACTAAAAATCCAGTTGCATGGTGATCACTGTGTTTTGTCTGACTCTGCTCTGTGTGGAGCTGACCCTAATTCACTGACTTGGTTTCCTGGCTTAACCTTGGGCCTTCCTCATCACTGTGGAGGGAATCTAGACTGTTGGGTGAACTCTATCACCCTACTCTCACTGGACCTTGTCTGCTCACCTTGTTTGGGTATGGCGGGACTACTTGCCCATCCGATGGCAAGCCATTGCCTCTACCAGCATTATTATTGTACTCAACTTCTGACTTCTTGTTCCTTGTATTCTGCCCTTGCTGCTCCCTGACAGGTTCTCCATGGAGCATCCATCTGCTTGTCTGCCATGGGACATACTGGCTTCACTCACTAAAAAGCAGTGGCCAGTTTAACCTTGATTTGAATTTAACCTTGATTTCATTAGTAATGGTACCATACTGAACAGTCTGAATCTCAGTGTTAAATATTCAGGTTGCACAACTACAGCCTATTTATGGCTATACAGTACTCTGAAGTGAATAAGAAATTGGTAGAAGAGTTTTGCTTTGCTCTAGTGGGGAAGAATTTCCTCATGATTCCAAACCAAACGGCTGTTTCAGCCTACTGCAGCCTACAAGTGAGATGAATGCAGATGATCTTGCGAACTTGAATTCTGTTTCTAGCCAAAAAAGTTGTCAATGTTCATGCAGCAACAAACAAGTTAGAATGTATCTCGCCTTGATTCAGGTGTTGTTCTTAAATCCCTAGATGGCATATCAAGAGCCTTCGCATTCATGTGGGAAAAGAGAAAAAGGAGTTCAGAAATGTCTGTTTTCTATATCTGTGCAAACTTTGGACTTCTGCCATAATCATTAAAAGTGACAATTACTGCCATTTGTGATGAAGATTTCTATATAATTATAATAGGCTGTTTACATATTTTGTTTAAGTGATTAAGCAGTCATAGGAAAGATGGCCTTCAGGTTCTGCATACATAAGTCAGACTTGAATAAATAGCTTTCACAAAAGCATTTAATTTAAAACTTTTTCTGTTTTTCTTCCATATAGGTGTATTTGAATTGTCTTGAAACCAGTTTAATTGATGTAGCTGATATTTTGGCAAGGATTGCTGCTGTAGATGATGGTCTTTCTTTTTTTCTTCATGGAGAAAATGAAAAAACTACCAAAGAAAATAGGTAAGAGTGCTTTAATGAATGGCATTAGTGAGTACTTTAATGCATTAGATTAATCTTATGAGACTTATTTTCTCTTTTTTCATTTATGTATAATGTGATGCATTTTGTTTGGAGTAAAATATCTGATTATCAAGTGATGCATTTTGTTTGGAGTAAAATATCTGATTATCAAGTAAAGTATTAAATGATATATTAGGGAGACGTGTAACCAGGTGAAATGACAATTTAAAGAAATACTTTTATTAAAGGGAGATTTCAATAGTTCGTGTTATTCATGTGAGAGCTTTCATTTCTCTGAATATATTTCTGTTGTATTTGTAGTGCTCCTACTCAAGCCAAAGGCTTTTTTTTTTTTTTTTTGTTTTGTTTCGTTTTAGAATAAATATTAAAAATCGGCCTAATTTACTTACAGAATAGATTTAATATAGCATTCACTTCTCAATACATCTAGTAAAAAACTTTTATTAGAAGCTGACATTTGTAACCCTATACCTAACTTAAGACCTGTGTGATGCTATGGGCAATGTATTGTTAGCTGATGCTAAAACTTGAAACAGGATAGTAAAATTGAGACCAGCCTTTAAAAATAGCTAAGCTGCAGGTGATGAAAATGTTTGGAATATATCTGTTAAGTGGAGGAATCTCAGAAGTTGCATGTTTTTAAGGGACTTTGGAAGTAAAAGAGAGTATTTTGAGAAAGGGTTGTCCTTTGTGTTGCAAACCTAGAAGACTTCAAAATGACATCTCAGGAAAAAGAAAGAAAAAGGACGAATTTTGATTTGTAGTGACACCCTTAACATTGATTAAACAGAAGCTAAAATGAGTCTTGTTACTCTTCCCAACTGGACTTTTGTAAACAGTCTATGTGGTTCATGGCCATGTGGGATGGATGGAAGACAATGGATGCATTTTTGTTTCATGTAGACCTGTAGCCAAAGTTAAACTCACTTCCTGTACTGACTAGTGTTGCAAGTTATGACATAGTGGATCATAATTTCTTTCCTCACAGAAAAAAATGAGTAAGTTTGGTCAGAGTTTTTGTTTCAAGGTTTATTGAGGACTGCAAAACAACATTTTAAAAGTGTTATTTTATTTCTAGTCCTACAGCTGTTCATGTAATTGTGCAGTTTACGAAGAAACTTCTTCATGATGACATTCCTCTTTTATCTGGATCTGAGCTTTTGCCAGTTGTTAAAGGCGCTTTCATTTTTGTATGCCGTCAGATGTACAGAACATGTGAAGGCCTGCAGATGCTAATTCCTTATGGCTTGCATGAATCTATGGGAGAGGCCTGGAAAAAGGTAGATTTTGCTTTGGATGGGGAAAATTGGAAAAAAATCTTGAATGATTCAGCTTATGCAATAGTTGTACTTTGCTTCGGGTTGCTTATATTTAAGTAGTGAGGTGATGCTTGGGATTGTTCTAAAAGTGAAATCCTGCTTTTCAAATTTACCTTCTTTATGTGAACCTAGCAGAAGCTTTGTTTGAAACTTAATGCCTCAAGATTAAACCAGGAACTCTCAAGGTGGTAAGACCGTTGTTCTTGATGCTGGAGGTCACTTGCTATCATGATAGCCAGTGTTCATCACAGATCTTGTCTTCACTCTTGATTTGGGAAATACTGAAAGAAAAAACTCCTAAAATGTAGTCTTAGTAATTTTTACGCTGAACTACTTTATTTTGGTGGGAGATACGGAGGAAGAAAAAAAAGAAGATTCCAAATATTTGACTTAGATGGCATTGAAATACTCTGAAGAAACCATAATGAGAAGTGCTGGGTAAGAGTTCTTGCTTACATATGTACTTAGGCATCTTATGAAGTGTAAACTCTACTGCACTTCAGTTTGATTGCTAGTCCACTAAGAGCTTGGATCCAGCAGTTCTGGGTAATCTGCTTTCTGTTACAAATTTGCTGAACAAGGTTTATTCACTAAAGGTGAATAAATAAGGTTTATTCATCTCTGCTGTATTCACTATTCTATTTTCATTGTTCAGATAGCCATGTGAAGTGTGAAAATTCTTATGTTATAAAAATTTTGTTAGGTAGTTGCAAATGCTGCAAGATGAGTTTTCAGAAAGTTGACAGTGAAGTAAAATTCAAACAAATGTTTGAATACTTAAAGAGACATTGACAGTATTTAGGGAAGGGTAGCACACAAAGCTTCAACTTTGGCTTACAGCTAAACTGGAAGCATATTTAAACTATAGGTATTAGAACTCTTAGTGGAAAGCAAAAAAAGCTAGGTTTTTTTTTTTTGTTTTATATTAAAAAGTGGAACCACCTTTCTTTTTTTTTTTTTTCCCCCTTCTAGTAATCATAAAATATTTTCTTAGAGAGAGAAGGATCACACCAATGTGGAAGAAAAAGCTGGCTAAAGGGGTTTTATTTTTTTCATGTGAGGAAGTGGGAGAGAGATTAGATGCAGGGGAGAGAAAATGAATCAGCTGTTCTTCCTGTCAAATGTTGTATGCTTTTATTACAATTAGAAATTAAAAAAAAATAGTTACAATTTAAACTGAGGTAGAAAACATCAGAAAGATGAAACACGAGGAGTCTTAAATCACCAGCTTGTGGGTATTTCTCACTGTTTTTATATATTAATATTACCATGACTGCATGCATTTTACTTATTTACAGTCATAATTCCATCACAGTAAGCTCTTGTTTCTCCTCAAAGACTGTTGTTTTGGATCTTACTTTCTTCTTTACATTGAGAACTTTATGATTTTGTTGAATTAAGGAGTTTGGTTCACTTGAATCGTGCTGTAATCGACATAACTCAACAGTCTGTCTATTGTGTTGCTAATGAGTCTTCCTTGAACTAACCTGTTAGTCTATTTAATGTTTATCACAGGCAAACTCTTAGGTGCCTTTGATGGGCATTTCCAATTATGTACTCTAAAGCACACCAGCATTTACATGTGCACAAAAGACTTCTTTGCGCATGAAAATCTTTTTTTATGGTGTAGAACATCATTTAGACAAATTGTTTTGACACATACAAGATAAGTAGGCTGAATGTGCTGAATTTAAAAAGAATGAATGAAACATTTAACTGAAAGGAAATCTACATATTCGAGACTTCAAGAATCAGCAAATTGTTACAGGAAAGTCACATTTTCAACTTTGCCATCTTGATTATTTTTTAAATTATTTTCTGTCATTATTTGATCTTAAAACACCTGCAGTTTATAAAATATTGTGCCATTTATAGCGTAGCAAAAGTGGTGGATTTTGGAGTCTATCCAAGCAATAGTGACAGTTGTTTTAATGGATAGACTGGTAATTTGTTTCCTCCTCCTTTACACATCTCCTGCAGTTATAAGATTGATGGAGAAGCTTTTTATTTTTTAGCAGTTTTTATTGGAATTCTGGGACAGAATTTGTATAGATGATAATAAAAGGGGAGCTCAACAGGTCAACAACTATTTTAATAGAAGAATCTTTTGTGTATTTATTAGATCACATTTATGAGAGAGTAAATTAATGACTAATGATTTTTGTTTGAATGGTGCAGTTTGCTTTTATCTCTGGAAACGTAAACCCACTTAAGTCAGTCATCTTAAATATACAGTTTTTTTCACACCAATTATTTTCAAGTATCATTTAAATAAGTAACCTTGTCAAATATGGAGGCATGTATAGAGTAACATAGATAAATACATAATTATATCCACACAAATATAGAGAAGTTTATATAATTTATAAATAAAAGTTGTCAGATTTACTTAATAATTCGTTGACTCCAGAGACTGTTATTTCTGTTACCTGTGACAGAAGTAAGAGTTGCTTTATTTATTGTTTTTAACAATATTAAAGTTAAAAAGTAAAAAGAGTTTTAAGAATTCTAATAAAAATGTAATAGCTTTAAAATAGTTTATACTGAAGGAAGAAAAAAATGCCAACCTTTTCGGTAATAAAAAATGTAGTGAAATAATGTATTATGTTCCAAAGGGTAGAGTACAATCTGTTTGCTGTTTGGTTTTTTTTGTTTTGTTTTTTTTTTTTTAAGCATATAACAGGAATATCTGGTGTTTTAAAATGGTGTAAATAAAAAGTATGGAGTTATTTATTGTTTTTTTTATTTCACATCACAGATGAGTTTGCTTTCAGAAAGAGTACCTACTCCTGTAACTGGTGTGGACTCAATTTCATCAATAAGTCTAGAGTCAAAAAACAGGCAAGTTAATTTATATCCATGCATAAGTGTTGAACACACACTGCCTCTATCCACAACTGAGGCATCTTAATTACCCTGTGGTTATTTTTTCTTTTTCCAAAAGCATAGTGGTTGGTAGAGTGAAACCATCCTGGCATAGGCCTTAGTAGAGCTACAGAATTGTTCGTGACCTTTCACAAGTTTTTCAACTTACAGAAGAGTGTATAATCTATGTAAAATTGACTTATGGTTGATTCTTTCTGACTACAGAAATTGGCTTGACGAAAATGTGAATTAGCATAAAACAAAGTGTCAGAGTTTGAATTATGGCTTTAATGTGGTGTTAGTCTAAAATGCTGGTCTGCTGAATGGTATATCGTACACCTTCACAATATTATGTAGCAAAAAATGCCTTATGCATATTAACTGAAAGTCATCCTTCCTTCTATACAAAAACTTAATATCCTTTTATAGAAGTTTGTGTGCATTAGGATGAGAAATAACAGGTATTTGTGAGCCTGAAAATTCAGGGTGATGTTGGTGTTAGTGCAGAACCTAGTTAATTAACTAGATTCTTGTTTATATTTTACTATAGAGTTCCTGTACAATTTGCAAAGACACCTCAACAGCTCTAGTCTGTGATGGTGGCATATGAACTGGTTATAGCAACTCAAATCTAGTGGCAGAAAGAAATCTAGGGCGCAGAGCTCTGACTGAGAAGGCTGTTACTAATCATTACCAGTGTCATAACATACAGTTTTCTCCTAGTATCTAGATTCTTCATTTAGCTGTGGGACAAGGCAGCTGGGTCTTTTCTGAGTAAAATTTTTGCTTCTGACCATGACATGGCAGGGATTCTGCAGAAGTGATTAAAGTAATGGTTGACTGTTATGGGGAAAGCTGCGTGCTGCTTACTGGTGAGAGGAGTCAAAAATGGGGAATTGGAACAGAATTCAAGATGAGAATCCACTTAGAAAGTGCTTTTAGAGAAGCAGAATCACAAGAGTATAATGATACGTGCAGGGATGGTACCTAGTCAGAGGTGATATAATTGCTTCACTTTTTTTATGGGGGTAGAATGTTTTGTAGGGCAGAGGATATGATATCATCATGAACTGAATGAAGTTCATTCTTGCAATTGCTGTCCTTCCTGCCATGACCGTAGAAAATAGGTTCCATTTATTGTTTGTTGTTAGTACGTAATTGAATTGTCTTTATATATAGCATTTTAGTTTCATTATTCTGTACTAATTTTTAGAATGTGCTTTACCTCATCTAATGTGAGTTTTTTAGTTCCTCGTAGTCTTCTTATGTGGGTAAGAAACTCTGTGTCTGTTTTGCTAGTTTGTACCTGCCACATTAAAATCTCAAGACTTGTCTAGAGTCAGATAGTCAGAAGTATATCTAAAGATGGCATAGGCCTTTTGGGTTCCCCATTGCATTATCTTTCTGTTATGTGTTCCTACTTAACCTTAGTTTTGCCAGGATGAGTTTGAATGTTTGTACAAAATACAGTCTGATACATAAGTTTCCCAGATGTTTTTTTTAAAACCAATATAAATGTTGTAAACATATAGCAAACATAGAGTCCAGGAAACGAAGTGGTAGTGTTTTTCAAAGTTAGAAATCGTAGTATAAATTTTTTCCTCCTTGCTTTTTTACATATCTTTTAAAATTATTTTGCTACTCTTGCAGTTTGTTATGGGAAGAGACTTTGTTAGATGCCTTGCTAAATTTTTCTGCCACACCCAAAGGACTATTTCTGCTTCATAGTACAGGTGCCATGAATGACTGTGTGAACTTTATGTTCAGCAGTTTATCAAAGAAACTCCAGGTAAGCATTGCAGAATCTGTCTGTAAAATTTTACTTTCTTTTGATGATTATAATAAAATAAAAAGGAAGAAAATAATAAGAAAAAAATCCAGAAGCCACTTTATCATTTTATTCCCCCCCCTCAAATTAATTTAAATATATCTTATCTTTGATATTTGTGCTACATTAATTTAAGTTTGTTGGATGTTACTCATCTTCAGATATAAAGGCATATATTTATTTTTCAGACTTTTTACTGTAAAGTTTGTAATGCTAGGAATTTTTTTTGTTGTTTCAAGTGCAAATTTTTTTTGACCACCTTGTTTGATGTTAAATCTAGATATGCTAGACAGTACTTGAAATGCACATATCATGAGAAGAAGGATAATGTTACTGACATCCTAGTGAATGTGTGCAATAACCATGATACCAATATTTTTATTCTTTGCTGATGTTGCATGTTTCAGCCATAGTAGTTTGTATTTAAATTTTTAGAATATACTTGATAAAGATGTTTGGTTTGGAATCTGACCCTGGTAAGTCTTTAGAGGCTAGTTTCTCTGGACTGTTCAAGTCTAACCATGTAGTGAATTAAATCCTGTAAACATGTGTAGGAAAGATCAATATTTAAGAGATCATCAGAGAGATTCATGCTCTCTGAATAACTAACACTGAACTTTATATTTGTTGCAAACAGGCAAATGAATATGAAGAGTTTGGTAAAAAAGTGATTATTACACAAATGGCAACAACACCATCAGGTGCAGTAGCTCTGACAAGTTCAGGTAATTTGAAGAATGGTATTGTTATGAATACTTACCTGCTGTAGTCTTGCATATTGAAAAACGACAGTGATAATGATGTTAAAAAAGATCAACTGCAGAGAATAACACTACTTTATTAGCAAAGAATGCCTAAACGTCCATTGATCTTCTTGATGGAACTTTATTATTTCCAACTATTATGTCATCCACTTGTCTTGATGCAGGGTTGTATTTGTTCTGGTTTGGTTTGTCTTATTTATTTCCTTAAATTAATCAAAATCTTTACTCCATTGGTTTGGATTTCCAGAAATTTCCTGTATGTGCATGAAGACATTTACATCTGTTAAAAACAAAACAAAAAACCCAAAAGTTGCTTACAATTTGGAAGTGATTCTTTCTGATCTACAGATCAGAAGTGATAACTGTTGATTTCTGTAGTTTATATGTACTTTTCCGTGGTTAATGAGCGCTACAAGAGTGAGAAACTGCAAAGGCCTGAATGTTATTAGTGCTCTTTTAACTATAGTGAGATGCAGTTCAGATTGTCTGAATTGACAGTTCTTCTTGTATGTCAGCCCATACCACAAAGTCCCTTCAGATTCATATCCAGATACCTCAGCTGTTGCCATACCACTCAATGGTCTAGGTAGTTGTTACGTTAATACTAGAATCTTAACAGTAAAGTAAATCTGCTGTCTTAAGTTGTTAAGGAAGTCCATGAGGTACAAAAGTTGTCAAGTGTCTTTCATGTATCTAGAAGTGGCTGATGTGTAATTAAAATGCCTTGACAGAAAGACTCAGAATTCCTTCTGCCAGGAATTCAAGGAGACTGATTACTTGTTGGTTATTTACGTGGCTGGGGTCTTTCAGAAAGCAGGGAGCAGATGTACTTGAGGAGTAACCATCTTGTTTATAGTTCTCAGCCAAGTTGCTTCGTATAGCCCTTGCCATCAAAGACAAAAATAAGCATTGTTTCAACCCTGAAAGGAGGTTGTGTAATGGACGTGAAGTTTGTATTAAGCAATAAGTTAGGATAGTCATCTAACTCTGAAATCTCCAAACCTTTCTCTTGTAACATTATAATGTCAGCTTAGTGGTGCTTCTCTTAAAAAGATTTCAGTCTTTAACTTTTCATTGTGGTATGTTTTCATTTATTAATGAGTTATACAAAGTCTGTATTTTTTTAAAGAGAGACAGTGCTAGCTAAGCCTTGATGTATAGCAGTTAACTTGTTAAAGGTCAGCAGAACATTTATGTGGAAGATACATAAATATCATCCTACTCTAGCAGTATTTGCAAATTGTTGCTGTATAACTTAGATTTACTATAAGGAGGTAGCTTGACAAAGGATCGAGAACGGCAAGGAAGGTACCCCTCAGGCAGTCTGTCTTGTGAAATTTTAGTCTACAATGTAGAGAATATTTGAGAATCTGAGTTAGAATTGTGGTGTAAAATGTTTTATTATGAAAATTGTTTTTCTGGTATTCTTGTCCTTTTCATAATTAGAAAAAAAAATTTGTTTAGGCTTTATAAAGTCACTTGTAACTGAATTATGGGCTCTTCTGGAGTATGGAAAGGATGATTTAAGGATAACCCAGCCCCAGTCTGTTCCCATTGACCCTATTGACCAAAGCTGTCAGAAGGTGAGAAATTACTTAATCTTCTGTCTTGGCATGGAAAAAACAGTGATGTATGTCAGATAGGATATACATACCTTTCTGTAAATTTTTATTGCAACTACACCAGCTTCTTGACATGTGGGACAAAGTTAATATAATACACTTGTCAAAGGATGACAGATTGAAAGGATTCTTTGTTTCATGGCAAGTCACAATGCCAGGGATCCGTTAAAGTAGATACAAAATAATAAATAACAATCTTGACAAAAGTGAAATTCTTAAAAAGCTGGCCATCAGTTTGTGTCTCCGATTACTGTAGTTAGATGAGAGTGACATGTTTTAGAGTATGCCGTGTCTCTAGATTTTAGAATTACGTGGTTCTGAAAATACTATAATTTTTAAAATTGCTTGTACAATTTGGTAAATAGGACATATTTCACAGACATTACTGCCCTTTTAGATTATATGGACACCTGCCAGGCTTTGCAGTCTCTTTTTGGGCAGCTGTATTTATGTCGAGTTCAGCCTGTAAAGAAGAATAAGAACAAACTTAAAGTAAATGGCAAATAATAGTTAATATTTACTTGGTTAGACTTAATGGATTAATGTTTCCTGCCCCCCTTTTTTCTTTTTCTAGTCTTTTCTGTCTCTGATAAACTTGCTTACATACCCTGCAGTTTTTGAGCTCCTGAGTAAACAAGATACACCAAATAAGCCAGTGTATTCATTCCGTGAAGTACCTACAGATATTATTGTAAGTACAGGTTTTATTCTGAGAGAAAAATAAATGCTTCTCTAAAGATATTTTTTTTTTCTGAGAAAATGTTACTGTAATAATAGAATATGCTTTTTCTTCTTACTGAAAGATTTTGAAATTTTCTGCATTTTGTATTATGGACAGCATGAGGGCAGTATATGCACATATCACTTCATGTTAACTTAAATTTTCATTTCGAAATCCTAAAGATAATATAAAATTTAATCTGTGACCTTGAGTGGCAGTTAAAATCGTTTGTTTTGTTTTTTTCTAATAAGCTAGCACTTTGAATTGCAGCTGTGTTGAAGTGTTTGTTTAGCACAAGCTGTGGATTTGTGTTAGTTGAAGTTGTTTAGACAGAATATACCATAATAGTGTATGTTTGGAAGGGATTTTGTAGTTCTTTTATGTAATACTGTTCTGATGATTTCAGGAGGAAATTGTGTGACAGATTCTATTTTTTTCAGTTCATTCAGTGTTGGTGTGTCTGCCAGTTGATAGTTCTCTTCAGTCATCATGTTTTCTGAGGCCCTGGGGCAGGAGATATAGATCTGTGTTGAAAGTGATGCATATTTGAGCGCTTTCACATAGGGATAGATGTTAAATTATAATTTTTGTGACTGTTGAATCCTTATGTTGTTTTAGCTTTTGAGACACTTCAATATTTTGATGGAATTCTGTCAGTTTCTAGGAATACCAATGCTGATACAATTATGCGAAGTTCCCTGAACAGTTATAGATGTTTAAGTGGGGGTTGTCTCACTAAACTTCTGTGCAACAGTGGGTTTTGTAACCATAAGCTGGACATCCAAAATTATATAACTAACAGAAGGGAAATCGTTCCTCTGGTGTTAATTTAGTATATAATGGCTAAGTCTAGATACTCAGAAAACTTCTGGGGTTAAGCAGATGTATAGATGACTTGTAACTGTATTTTTGGGCAATGAATGCAGAAAGCTAAAGATAAAAGGTTTGACCAGATGTCACTATGGTTAAAAAGCAAAGCAAAGTTGATTTCAGTGCCACTAGAAGATTTGGTTAGAAGACTTGATTGCTCTGGATGCTTAATTTTTCTATATTTATGAATCATGCCACATTACCACAGAATCTGACTCTTAATATTTATGCTGAACTATATTTGATAGTGTGCAGAACTTCACCATCTTTGTATGCCCTTTATTTCTTAAATACGCAGGATTTAAACTTTTCTTCCTCCTTTATATTTTTGGCTAACTACTTGCATTACTTGCATCATTGACTGAGCAGATTATCAGTTGAGCTTTTACTATTTTCAACTGTTGACTGTCAGGTTTATTTTGTGCCCTTAGGATTATTTTTCTAAATATATACTGCCTTGGGTTTTTTTTGGGGGGAAAGGGTTGCTGTCATTAGTTTGGTTTGGTTTTGGTTTGGTTGGGGTGTTTTGTCTTTTTGTTGATTTTCTTCCTTTTTTTTTTCTTCCTTTTTTTTTTGGGGGGGGGTGTGTGTGATGGTTTTTTGATTGTTTTGTTTTGTTTGTTTGAGCTTTGCTTGCCATATTTTAGAAAATGGAGCAGATAAAGCAGATACCAGCAGATCCCTCTACCTTCCACCACTCTTCCTTAGAGAGGCTCTGCAGTACACAGGAATCTAGCTTGGCAGATTACCTCCAGACCTCTAGCTTTGAAAGGCGTGCCAAACTGGGTGAAATTTCCCCCTCCTCGCCTTCCCCTGTAAATATGGAGAATCTTATTTTTAGATGGTGTTTGTTAGGTAGTCAAAGTAGATGACACCCTACCTGTAATATTAAGCTGTGCTCTGTGGTTGGGCAGTAGCTATCTACCTGCACATTTTAATTATTGGACCTTGTGTTAGACCCTGTTTGTTATTTTCCTTCCTGATCTCCCAGGTCAGAGCTTGAACTGCTTTCTCAGTAGTCTCATATCTTTTTCAAGCTCCAAGCTTTGATGTATAGATGAAAGGAGGATGCTGTCACCAGAGAAATAGCCCTTGGCATTTAACTTTTTATACGTTTGGATACCTAAAAAGCCCCAAACAAATCAATTGCTTTATTACCAATGTTATCAACAGCCCTGAGGTCTGAGTTGAATTGTTTTGTTGTGAATTTTGTTGTGAACATACTATGTGGAAAAAGTGCAGTTTTCACAGCTGCCACCCTGAAAATCTAATAGGAAAAATGTAGTTTCACTGTATTCTGAATAAGAATGCATTTTTTGATGACAAGTACTTTGACAAGTACTAGATTATTTTTTTCTCTTCCTGCAAGTTTTACTTGTGGAGTTTATTTTTCTGTCTGTTAAAAAGCAGAGCTGTGGTTGATTTTATGAAACATCGGATCCTTTTCTCATCATATTGATATGATTCATTGATCTAACTAGTTGAATAGCTACTTCCTCACAAGTCTCTGAAACTATACTTCTTAAATGCGGAGAAAATTAAATTTTGGATTTAATCCAGATTATATAAAAACCATAAGGACTTTGTAGCTTGTTTCTTCTGACCATAGCATACCAGTCTGTGCCTGAGATGATAACATCAGTGAGTGTGTTTATGCATTTCTTAGTCTTTTAATGAAATTATTTCTTCAGAAGCACTTTCAATATGCAGTGAACCAGAGTGGAAGATAATTAGGTTGGATTTGTGGAAGAAGTGGGAAGCAGCCACAGATCATTGTCTATTACATGAGATGCTGTAGGATAAAATGTAAGCCTCAATATCCAAGCCAGGCCTTGCTACACTGAATAAACAGCTGTGTTTTGAAGCATGTAGCACTAACTAATGTTAGAAAGGGTATTATACTAAAGGATTTGCTGTTCTTTTCAATAAAACAGATGTATGCACATTCCAAACACAGAAAAAAACAGTTTAACATTTTTGTTGTGGCTTAATACTAAATGAGAACTAGGATACTTTGATATGCTAGGATCTTTTTGTATGTGTAGTGATTTATTTTTTTTTTTAACAGATTTCCCCTCCTCCCCCAACCTTCTGTATGATTTCTTTTTGCCATTGACATTTATGGTGGACAGAAATGATTCCACTGTGCGTTCAATAGTAGTTTTCATTTTATAGGAAACATCCCTATGAAACTGTTAAATGCATAAAATATGAAATCATACATCAGGTTTTTAATGTTTGTTGTCTTTTGGCAGGATATCATCGACAGGCTTATAATTGTGAACTCAGAAGCTAAAATTCGTTCCTTATTCAGTTATGAGCAATCACATATCTTTGGTCTGAGGTAAGATACTCATTTTTTATTCTTTGGTCACATTAACTAAATAGGATACAGCATGCTTGGATGTTTTGCTTCTGATAAGATAACAGTGTTTGGTTTTTATTATGCATGAAGGTGAAATTCCCTCTTTTTTAACATAAGAAGATTAAATGAAAAATGGCTTACAAAATAGAAATGGTGATGAATTTAATCTTATTACCTGTAAATTTCATATCTTGTAATATGATATGCAGTAGCAGAATTTGCACGTTGTTATTTCACCTAGCTGATTGTAAGGAATGTGCTGCACAGCCATCATAATGCATAAACAAAAAAACCTCACACAATACTAAAATAAAGTATTTTTTACCATGCTTGTATTGGAAATTATATAGTCTCCCTGTACTTAAAATTATTTTTTAAAGTATTGGTTTAATTATCCTAAGCTCACCAAAAACTCTTTTGAGAAGGAAAGTACCGTTTGATCCCAAATATTTCTAGAACATAAAGGAACACTTAAATTATGCTCACGCTGTTATGTCATGCTTATGTTTTGTAATATTAAGTGCTTTATAATATTTTAACATAGAAGGTGGTTTCTCATTTTTTAAAATTTGATTATATAAATTCTTGAATTCACATTTTTGTTATAACATTTTGTTTATACCATATTTTATGCAATTGAAGTAGAAGATCTGCTGAATTGTACTTCATGGTATGGAAAAATTTCATAACCTTGCTTGGCAAGATATAGCCCAAGTGATTAACTACTGTGTTGTTAGCTTTCTGTAGCTGTATTTTGATTTCAATATCACAGTAAAATTATTCTATACCTATGTATGAATAACCATAAAATACAGTATAATTTGCTGATAAGGGTGAGTATGGAGGAGATGAACAGTGGCAGAACTGAAAGATACATGATTTTGTCATACAAATCAGAAGTTTTAAATGCTGCTTTGGAGGAAATCACTAGTTGGATAGGAATGAGAAGACCTAAGATGAGGTTTGAAAAATAAGACATTATTTTTCATTAAGGATTATACTGACTTCATAAAAAGCTTGGCAGAACTCCCATTGATTGAATTAGAGTTAGGGAAAGCGAGATGCTTTATGGCTTTAAAATTACAGTTTACTTTAGATTATATTCTATCTTTGTAAGGCAAAAGAAGAGATTTATCTCACAATGGTGCTAGGAACGCTTATAAGGTGTAGGCAAAACTGAATTATTCAATCTGATCGTCTATGTGGTTGTCTCCCATTCTGTAAAACAGAGGCTGGTGGTACACAAGTTCATGGAACATGTGCTTAAGTTGTGGTGAACACTTACAGTATTTTTTAATGAGACTATACCCTGTGAAGCAGCAGAGCTATTTGTAAGTACACATATGAGCAATGTAACAAACTCATCTCTAATCATGTAAAAAAACATTGTTACATGGATAAGAAGACAAGCTTTAGAGTTCACTGTGGTAATGATGTTTATTGCTGCCCACTGACAAAGTCAAAAACCAAGTGAAAATCCTGCCAAACTGCCAGAATCAAGAAAAGATTTAGTAGTATTTTCAGTGTGGAAACCTACTCATAAAAGCGGTAGATATCATAGAATTGTAGAATCATAGAATAGTTAGGGTTGGAAAGGACCTTAAGATCATCTGTTTAAGTTTGAACCCGTTACCCCTTGTCCTCTCACTACAGTCCCTCATGAAGAGTCCCTCCCCAGTATCCCTATAGGCCCCCTTCAGATATTGGAAGGCTGCTATGAAGTCTCCATGCATCCTTCTCTTCTCCAGTAGTCTTAATAAAATTAAAGTACTTTGCATAACTAAAAATGAGTGAAAGTTTGTGTCCTTGCAAGAGAATGCAATTTTGACAACTGTCGTTTTCATTCATAGTAATTAAGTAATAATCAGGCAAAGGAAAGATTTTTGAAATGGTTAAAATATTTTTGGTGGGAGCTTTGTCTTCTGCAGGGATTTTTGGAATCTCAGTTGCACATTTTTTTTTTCTTTCAGTCTAATTCTTAAAAAGCCATGTTTCCTCCCCCCCGGCTTTCTTTGGCTTTGCTGTAAAAGAAAAGAAGATAAAATTCTAGGGATTTTAATATGAGCTTTATTATACCACAAACAATGTATGAGTGTGTTTACATACTGATCAAATGGCTTCTCAGGAGCATTTGGGGCTTGCTGTACAAATGTTTTTTTCCAAATAATAGAGAATTGGAACATATGAGCCTTCTATTATGACTGATTCTGCTGCCTGCACAATGAGAACTTTTACAGGTATTCGAAGTTCCCTATTAAAATGATACCAAATTCTGGATGATTCTGGAATTCATCATGCTTGCTATGTTGTTTATAGTGTTAAGGCTTAAAAGAAACCCTAGGCTATATTATCTGAATATGAGAGGTGTTACAGTTTATTTTAAATACCTTTTGGTATTTAAAATAAATATTTGGTATTTTGGCACTGTGAGTGCTCCTGCTTGCAGACATCTGTGTTCTGTAAAGTGAACCTTGCCTTGTGTAGTTAGTTTGCTCCTTGACCAAATTCCATCAGAATACCAAATTCAGCAGCAGTTATATCCAAGAATATCAAATGCTTAATAGATCTGAAAATTTAGAAAGTTAATTAGAAAGAGCAGAACTCTTGGCTGTTATGTAGAAATGCAGTATTTAAATGTTTATGGTAAGTACAGCATTGAAAAAGTGAACAGTTTTGTGAAACATTTGTCTAGAAACATTTCTTTCTGCTACAGTTAATACCAATAATACAGCCAAACCCACATTCTTTTAATCATTTACAGATCTGCACAGCTATGTACTTCGTTATTTGTATATGTGGCTCTCCCAGAGCTGAGTGCTGAAATTCAGATCCGCTTAGAGGTTATACTCTGAGGTCCTGTAACTCACTTTTGTTGTTCAAGAGTTACAAATTTGCTCACTTGAATGTTGAGTAACTCTGCAATTTAGAACTACATTTTTGTTCATGTATATACTGTGCTTCAGTGATTTAAAATTATTTTGGTTATTAGCTGTGCAACTGCATTTAGTATACAGGTATTTGCACAGTCTGTTTAATCCAAAACATACAAGCATATCTATTGTGCCTTTAATGTTAATATAGCATTTTCTGGTCATAGAATCGTAGAATGGTTTGGGTTGGAAGGGTCTTTAACGATTATTTAGTTCCAGCCGCCCTACTGTGGGCAGGGATGCCTCACAGTAGACCAGGTTGCTCAAAGCCCCACCTGACCTTGCCATTAACACTGCTAGGGATGGGGCAGACACAGCTTCTCTGGGCAACCTGTTCCATTGTTTTAACACCTTCATAGTGAAGATTTTTTTCCTAATACCTCAGTCTGCCCTAATTCAGCGTAAGGCTATTACCCCTTGTACTATCACTACATGCCTTTGTAAAAAGTCCCTCTCCAGCTCTTTTGTAGGCTCCCATTAGGCACTGGAAGCTGCTCTAAGGTCTCCCCTGAGCTATCTCTTCTCCAGGCTCAACAAGCCCAGCTGTCTCAGTCTGTTTTCACAGGAGAGATGCTTCAGCCCTCTGATCATTGTGGTTCTCCTCTGGACTTGCTCCAGTACTTCCATGTCCCTCTTGTTTTGGAGGCTTCAGGGCTGAATGCAGTACTCCAGGTGGGGTCTTATGAGAGCAGAGTAGAAGGGCATAATAACCTCCCTTCACCTGATGGACACACTCCTTTTGATATAGCCCAGCAGTCTTGCAGAGGCTCTGAGGTCAACTTCCCTTTTCAGGCTTGCCCACTCTGAAAATTTGTGTGCATGTGGTAGAAATCAAAGGAGAAACATAGGGAAGCTAGATATGGTTTTGCATAATCAATATCTCAGTCTATAAAGAATGCCCTGCATAGAATATATTCTATGAAGAATATAAGGAGTGTATTCATACAGACTAGGTTCTGTGAGATCAAGGTAAAATACTTTGTTCCACAGCAAAATATAGCCTAGTGCAAATATTTTATTTATTTATTTATTTATTTTAATTCTTAGATTGGAAGTATCTTGGCCTAGGATTCTTCTTCAGTAGATTCACAGAAACTTACCTGGTATTCCTTTAATTGCAGCTATTGCATGCTTCTAGGATGAGATTTAGTCTCTTGAAGGTCCTTTTAAACAATTTTTTCTTAAATAATATTGATAATTAGTAAAGAAAAACTTCAGGCAAGAAGTTGGAGATAAGAATAGAAAAGTGAAAGTATATAGATGGTTCCTACTTTGTGTATGAAAAGATTTTTCGAGCTGTCAGTTCAACTTTCAATTTCAGTGTGGATTTGTACTTGTTTAGAATCAGGAAGTCTGTCTAACTGCCAGTATTGACTGATAAAAGAACATCGAAGGCTGTCTAAGCCACTCCTTTGTGGCTGAGAAATCTGGATGTGTAGGAACTGATGCAAAAATTCTCAATAGTCTCTTTCATTTACAAGATTCTGAAGTTAAATCCTGTCAGAGAACAAATCCTAGGGACAGGAAATTCAGAGCAGTAATTAGAGTAATAAATTTTAACATGGAAAATTCTCTTAATGATCAGCTTTATTTTTGCAGAAGTGTACACATTGATCTTATTTTGGAAGTTATTGAATATGAGAGAAAATTCTTGTAAAGGTGTGACATTAGAGATCTTAACCACCTCACTTTCAAGACAAAGCTCTTTGAATCTCTGTAACTTATATTAACAAAAGAATTCAGTAAACAGCAGTAACATACTTTTTCAGACTGGTAAATTATATCAGGTCTACTTATCTAGTATTTAAATATAAACGTGTGCATAATACGTATTTTCAAATCCTCTGCCTAAAGCATTATTCAGGTATTTACATATTGATGTTCTCTCAATTCAGAAACTTGAGTTTTCTGTGAATGTTAGTGACACTGTGCTGTTAGCTGGATTAAAATGGGGTAAAGTACTTAATTTTTGCCTTTAATAACCAGCCCCCAATCCCTAATAAGTATCAGTAGTCCAAAATAAATATGAAGATACTCCATCAATTTTTGGCTTGCATAAAACACAGAAGGAGAAACACTGCTGGGAATAGACACAGACTGCCGGCAGTTGAAGGGGGTCAGAGTTGGTCTTAAGGCAGCTTTGCAAAATTTCCCCTCATTTATTGCTTTGGCTGTATGAAATACATATGCCACTATTGATATAATTTTTTTGGCTATAAGTCAGTAAAACCTGTAAATATTGTGAGGTTATAAGGTCTTTTGTATGTACATTCTGAATTAGAAGAATCATTGCTAGCCTCACACTTGTTCATTGAAACACCTCCTGCTAATGAGCATCAAGCACCAAGGGTAGCACTGTGTTCAAGAGTTTGGCTTTCTGAGGAAAATACCTGGGAAACTGAGATTAAATCTTTTTCCTTCAGAGACATAAATTGGACTGTGAGACAGACAGTGCGCTTGCATGGCATTAGTGATATCTGAAGATTACCTATTTTGTAGAATCACAAGTTGATCTGCAATGAAAAACAGATTTATATTAGGTCTAGGTAGGTAAGGCTGAAAAAGAAGTATTTATGATTATAATCCTCTGTGTGAGTCATATAAATACATTTATGTTTCTGTGGAATTATAGAATATTGTAAATATTAGTTTAAGTGGCATGTTCATCAATATCAGACCCAGGATTATAGAGCTGCAGAGCCTTCTGCAGATAGGAAAAGAATATTGGCTTGTAATTTTCAGATTTGTATAATAAATATTTTGACATTAAGTCACATTTTTGCCATATAGGATATCATTGTGAATATGTTTTTTCTTATAATACTCATTTTCTTGCTTGAACGGGTGCAGGAGATGATAAAAATGCATTTTGTTGGCCTACAGAACTACTAGGAGAAAAATTTAGGAAAGCAAATTTAAATGGCTTATACGATACTGACATCAAAATCAATCAGCATCTTGAAATTTGCCTCAAAACAGTATGTATTAATGATAATTTCATCGAGAGCGCTCTAGTGAAATACAGATGAATGAAGTAAACCCTACAGGAGCTGGAAGATGAACAAACGTGGTGGGCAAGAGATGAATTTGTGGGTTTAGGAAATACAGATAATAAACACTCCTGCATTCTTTTCCATTGTTTTTTCATCTGCATTTTAAACACACTGTTTTGCATATAATTGCATTTTAATGAGGTAGACTCAGCATATAATTTGTTTGCTTAATTTTACTTGCGTTATGTATATTGTTAATTAAGAAAATGTGTGATTTTAATGATTGCAACATAGTGGAAGGAGCATTAATTACCTTGTTTTCTTAAGGTAGAAGACTTGAATCCTGATCATTATTCTTCAGGTCAACCTGCTGTTCAGATTTATCCCCTCTGTCTCTGTATTAAAAAGCATCATGAATAACAGAAGCCTTCCTATATAATTCTTTTGTCATTAATTAAAAATGGAAGCAGGACTTTTTATTTAAAAC
>JASSUY010042134.1:0-41143 GCA_032466535.1 Forpus xanthops
TGCATGGAGACCTCATAGCAGCCTTCCAATATCTGAAGGGGGCCTATAGGGATGCTGGGGAGGGACTCTTCATTAGGCGCTGTAGTGATAGGACAAGGGGTAATGGATTCAAACTTAAACAGGAGAAGTTTAGATTGGATGTGAGGAAGAAACTCTTTACTGTGAGGGTGGTGAGGCACTGGAATGGGTTGCCCACAGGGAAGCTGTGAATGCTCCATCACTGGCGGTGCTCAAGGCCGGGTTGGACAGAGCTTTGGCTGACATGGTGTAGTGGGAGGTGTCCCTGCCCATGGCATGGGGGTTGGAACTAGGTGATCTTAAGGTCCTTTCCAACCCTACCTATTCTATATGTCTGTATCTTACGTGCTACTTAGGGAGAGGTTACAAAAGCAGCTGCTCTAAGTTGTTTTAGTTCTACTGAGAGTAATTATTTGCTGGAAAAATAATGTTAAGAAACCTGTACCAACCTCAGTTTCTCCACCCATAGGTAATCTGTTAACTTAATTTTGTCTGGTTTATCACTAAATGTTTCAAAGTGCAGTTGAAATCTAATGCTTTGATCAGGAAAAAAAAATACAGTAAAAGATAACTTATCTCTTGGTTTCAGTCATCAGCTGAATATGATCTCTTCTAATACAAACTCTTCTGTATGGGAATACTTGGCGTGTAGCTTAGGTCGTTCTCATCCAGTGCTTTGAAAAACAGAGCTCATATGTTGGAGTGGGCACAGTGCCAGGGTTTTGTTAATGTTTTGGGAACCTGTGGACTTCATGGACCTGTAAGATCTGCAGATGTTCCCAGTATGCCGAATGGAGGTGGCAGCTGCTTGAAATACTCAATGAATTATGCTGTGTATTTCCAAAAGTACTCTAATATTCTATAATGAAGGATAAGTAACACTTATCTTTGGTGCTAAGGAAGTGATTTCTTATGTGGAAGATCAGGGTTTTCTTCTGTGTGATGCATTGTGCAATAAGCAAATTGTAACAAGGCTGTTTCTTATTCTTCCTTATGAAGTAAAGCAGTGCTTGGAGGTAGAATACCAGACGTGATAGACAGCTGGACTGATTTGCTGTGTCTGATTCTGTTTCTACAATAGAAATGGCCTGAGCATTTTAAAAGCTGAATGTTGATTATGGCTGTTCAGGCAAAACGATTTGAATGTGTGATGCTTTTTTGCATCTTGTTTTTAAGTCTGAATTTGATCGTATCTCTTTGATGGATAACTGAATCTGCTGAACAGCTGGTAATATGAATGACTACATATTTTAGAAAAAATGTTCCCATTTCTTCTGCAGCTGAGGGGAAGAAAAAGTTCGGAGAAGAGATTCATTTTTTACACCTTTTCACATAGCGATCAGCTGGAAGAGTGAGACCAGGCAATGTTTTCCAGGTTTACAGGGGTCAAACATCTTTATTCTGCTAGAAGAAATAAAAAGTACTTACCCTTTTCCTTGAGTAACTCTGGTTTCTCTTTTCATGCTTTTTGGCACGATTAGCAAACCTGTAGGTATTTAGTGAACCTGAAAGTCACTATTAATTGTCAGATAACTCGATTTCACAGACAATGAAAGCAGATCACCAAGTTTGTGTAAACTAAACAATTTTTGTCATTCAGTACAAAGAAACAAATTTTAGTTTTCCCTTAAATGAGTAGCACTATATATGAACATGTAAATGAGTAGCTGTATGTACAACATGCCTGTAGATGCTTCTTTCTCCCTGAGTGTTGGATGACAGGTCTGCTTGGGTTTATGGTTTTGTTCTAAGGGGATGGGAGGAGCCCTGTCACTTGGAATTGCTTGGCTGTATATCAGAGCATGTAAGTACTGCTGGCTGGTGGCTGAGAGCATCAGTGTTCCCAGATGAATAACTGTTGGGGATAATGTTTTTTGTGCTGTCAGCTTATAGCTGACTTGGGGGAGGTGGGTGGGGAATATTAACTGAAAGGATTAACTGTCATCTCTGTACATGGTAAAGGAGAAATGGTTTTGCCCATGTTTGGCAGTTTTAAGACCATATTTTATTTTTAGAATAGCTTCTTTGAGGGGAATTCTAGTGCAGTGCAGAGAAAAGTCTCCTTAAGGGTAGTACCACTTGGGTGTTCTTGAGGCCTGAACTGCTCCTTATGCACTGCCGGCTAAAGCCTCAGGTCCTGCGGGCCTGCTAGGTGCTCTTGCAAAAGGGTGGCCTGCATCTGTAGTCAGCTCCCGATATGGCAGCATCCATGGGAATGCAGCTGTGAAGCATTAAGAAGCACTAATTTACCCAGGATACAGTCCAGCAGAGACTGGTACTACATGGGCTCTTCTGCTTATGGTGGTGTTTCCCTGGGGAGCTTTACTGTCCGTGGGAATTCCCTGCAGCTGGCCCTTAGCTCGGCTGACTGAGCTTCTCCTGGAAAGGCAGGTCTGTGTTTGAGATTTGCATAATATATTCTTAGTGGCCTGAGGTATCAGGTAAATGAGTTAAATTATTCATGGTTCATTATTAAAATGTGCTTGAAACAGGAGCTTTTTTTTTTTAAATAAGAGGTAAACATTTCAGTTGGTACATTTCGATGTTTGTTTTTTTTTTCTTCTGGGTTTGGTTATTTTGCCTCTTTTTTTTAGTATTATTGTTTGGATGCAAATTTGCATTTCATTTTCAAGTACTTATTTGAAATTTGCATATTAGACAAACCTGCTTATTTAAGAAAAAAGCAGAGCCCCCAAAAAACTAAAAAAACTCCACCCCACCCCCCCAAAAAAAAACACAACAAAAAACCACACACAAAACCAAACAAACAAAAAAACCCACCATCGTGTCCTGATAAATACAGTCTCACAGCATTCTCACTTGGTTGTGTGTAAAGTCAAGTGTGAGAGTTCAAAAAGAGATGCTGTAAATTGTAAATCTTAGTTGCTGTTTTTCCAGAATGCTGGATGATACTTTTGATTGTCTCTCCCCATGTGTTTGCTCCCCTGGGATTGACTCAAAGCAGTGTTAGGGATGAGAGGGGAGGTTTTACAGCCGTGTTTTCCGTGCCTTTCCATTCTGAGAGTGAGCATGCATAACTTTCCGGACTGTTTTGATGTTGCCAGCTTATGTAGTCCTTCCAGGAAGAGGGTGCATTACTGAGGAGTCGATTCACTATGGGGTTATAGGAAGGATTGCGCATATTGTTATGGTGGACTCTATTCTCAAATGCATAAGTACTTTTAAATTTTACTTCATTAACAGGATTAGGTAATTTGTTTTAAAAGGTGATTTTCTGGGACAGGCATCAGGTGAGTCACTCCACTGGTTGTATAGTGTTTTGATTCTCTGTTTCAACCAAACTGAGTGTAATATCCCACCCCTAGTATGTTCAACCTTTGGTCACTTGCTTTTACTGAATTCATTAAATATTGAAACGTAATACTACTTTTGGAAGTATTTATAGTGTTTGGATGTACCTGTTGGTTTGGTTTTGTTTATAATTGCAGTTTGTGATGATGTTTTGTCCTTAAAAAAATTATTTTGGAAAAGTTGGTTTTATTAACTGGCTTTTTGATTCTAGGAAAAAGTATCTTAAGTTCTGCTTGCCTTCATTGAGGCTAGAGTTTCATTCATTGTGAACATATGAACCATTTTGATTCTTTACCAATAATTCCTAGCACAAGAATACCTATTTCTCACTGAAGCACTGTTTTCACTGTATCTTACAGTAATATTTTAAAGCAGTTTGTTTGACCTCTAGTGTTGAACTGTGAAATTGCACCACATTAACCCCAAAATATCTTGCATTTCAGAAAAACCCGTCTCCCCCAAATCAGGTACATTGAAGAGTCCACCTAAAGGCTTTGATACATCTGCAATTAACAAAAGCTATTACAATGTGGTGAGTTTTCCTTTTTCCTCCTTGTGAGCTGCTGTATATGGTAGAACCTAATTTAACTAAATGCTTTTATCTGCATGAGTGGGCAGTCTTTTCAGAGACCTATTGCCAAAACTAGGATGGGGGTTTTACTGAGTTCTCATATAAGTAAGGGTCATTGGTTAGTATAGTAGTATCACATGTATGGGTTCTTAAGCATTTTGCAAAATATAGTCTAAAGTAAGTGAATAATAGGCATTTCTGCAATATATATGCTAATTTTATTTGCTTTGCTAGTTTTAATTTTTCTTTTCTCCCCCTTTCCTCAAATATGTAATCTTCCCCAATCTCTATGAATTAATGAAAATCTGCTCTTTTAAAATGGTGAAGAATAGTTTTGTCCTTCTTGTTGAACAAGAGATTGAAAATTTTGAAAGAATTTGCCTCCTTTGAATTTCTGCTTATAAATCAACTAAATGATTAACTTCTGGAACTTTTCCCTCACACTGGTAGGTAGATTTCACAGCACAAGGGTTATAGCCAGAGTCAGTCTTAAACACAGCCCCAGGAATTCTTAATCTAGTACTCCAGCCTCTTCAGCAGACGCATGTAAGAAACTCTACCTTTAAATGTTTTGTTGTAACCATTTTGCGAATCCTTTATTTACTCACAGTAGCTAGATTGGGCAGCAAAAAGCATTTTCCTGTTTTTGTTAACCGCTGCTCCCTGCTGGTGTAAAACCTAAACACTGTTTCTGTCTCTTTTCTTTGAAGCAGCTGTCATTGTTTTTCATTTTATTTATCACTTTTTGCAGGGGATGGTGGTAAAGCAACATTTTATGCTTTCATTTTTTGTGGTTATGGCATGAAAAATGCCAGCCACCTGGAAGAACAGAGCTGGTTTGCATATAGTCCCTTAATTGAAAACAATGAAGCAACCTCCTGCTTCCTCCCTGTGGCTTGCTTGGTGACTGTTGGTAGCTGTAATTACAGGGTAAAGTGAGGGTTCTAATTCTTTGGCTGTTGTGACCCATACCTGCTAGCCATGATGGGAAATACCTGTGCGAGCACAGCTTCCTTCGAACAGTGGGTAGTAATGAGTTTACTGTGGTACATGTAGTGGATAGTTTTCCTTTTTCTTGTTTTTCATTATATCTCTTTAGAGTCTTTTCTATTTCCCCCTGAAGTTATTGTAGTGCATAGTAGCAAAATGTGTCTTTGTTTTGATGTTAAGACCTGTGTTTTCCAATGTAAGTAAACTGGACTGAGTGTAGCAAAGGTGAGGATTTGGTTCCTTCACTAGGTAGATGACTGCTCTTCCTTAATTTGTATCTATGTTGAATTTTTAATCAAAATAAATTGGCAACCGTCTTGGACGCCAGTTCTTTATATTTGGGTTGGTGGGGGGGGGTTTTTTTTTTTTTTGTCTTTTTTTTTTTTTTTTTTTTTTTTTAAGTCAGTGGTAAATATGGTCTCATATAATCTGATTTTATTTTCCTGATAGACCTTAATATCATGAAAAGTAAGAGTTGCAGCTGTTTAATTTGGGATTAACTAGAACTCCAGTTTGACTGTGTCCAAAATGAATTGAATCATGTGGTTGTGTATTTTATTTTGTAAGAGTAACATAGGACACTTTTGGGGGTGATAGTGTACTTCAGTGAATATCATAAGAAAACAATGCTTGAATTTGCCTAAAATCATAGTTAGCGCTGCTAACTTTGTAAAAGGCCTTACAATTTTGAAATACTGCCTTTGGCTCATATGCTTTTTGTAGTTGTTCCCTGGATAATATTTTAGCATAATCAAGGGGGCTCAAGCTGCTAAATACTTTGGGAAACAGGTAGCCATAGCTGGCATTTAAAGTGGCTTTTTTTAACAAAACAAAAAAAGGTGAAAGTAGTGACTGTCATACCTACTTTTACAATTAGGTTATTACTCAGGTGCAGCCTTCTTGATGCAGTAGACTGATGTCATAAGATTCCTGTTGTGGTGTTGGGGGGTGAGGAGGGCCCACAGAAATGACCAGTTCATAATAACAATGCATGTAGTAGATTACAGGACTGGCCCTAGAGTGCTATTCTTAAATCGTTTTGCAGTGAACCAGCTAATTTTCTTGTTACTGCATTTTTCCGCAGTGTGGCAAACAACTCTCACATATTAAAAATGAATAAGAAAAATTAAACATTTCCTTCTGGCAATATAAATATGAAATAATTCTTTAAAATAATTATTAAATATGTAATGATTTTTACATGTAGCTAACACAAACAGCAAAACCATTCATTGAAGTGAAAGTGGTTTAACCTGACTTTTTGTTCTGTCTTAATACGTAACTTGTAGACATAGTACTTCCTTATGCTGGAAGTCTTACCAGTCTATACTGATAAAGAAAATTGAGACCATACTGAGGTAAAAACAACATCTCCAAATAAGCCTTGTGCGCAAGAGTAAGCGTTAACATATGTGTTAAAGGCTGTCTTGACCGGCAAGCGTGATTTGAGGTTTGTACTCTGGGACTGCTTACTATTTTTAAGTTGTGGCTGTCTTCCACCATATGGGTACATGCTCAAGCCCTGTAAACCTCATGGTTACTTATTCCTGTGATTCCTAGGAAAGGATCTGTGCACTTGTGGGCAACACCTGGGGGGATACATTCATTTGACTGTAGAACAAAATCAAAGAGCCATTCAGAGGAAGTTCAGGAAGTGGTAGGGGAGCCTCTGCAAATCTCCCTCTCTGGGAGAAGGGCTGAGATAGGCCAAGGGAAAGGTCTCCTCTCTACATTAAGCACTGTTTTTGCCCCTTTCCTCTGTTCTTCACACCCTTGTAAATATGTTCTTTATGGATTCAAAGAGCTCCATCTGAAGTTCATAACATGAATCACATACCTTCTAGTCTCAGTGTGCTTTATTTAGCTGCATCTTGCACTAGGTGTTGCTGAGAAGAAAGAACACATGTGATCTGTGCTTATATTTTACCTGCCTTGGGAATGCAGGTTAGTAGAGAATAACCAAAGCTAGCTATAAGGTCTGGTCTTCCATAAAATGTTAAAAGCCTACAACAGTGTGTAGTATGAATCAGACTTATGATCAAGCATGAAGCAGTCTTCATATAGAAGTAATTAATAACCTGTTACTGAATAAATGGGCATATTATTGTGGGTTATCCCCTGAAGACAGAACAGGCATTACTCTGAGTTTTTTACTTGAGATCCCTTGAGAAATTTGTGTCCAAAATCAGGTTATCTCCAATTATAAGACAATTCCTAGAGATCAAGTAGCTGTTCTAAAAGCAGGTAAAGAACTGTGCAAATTTCACGATGGTATGAGTGCTTGGATGATGTAATTTTTCATTTAAGTGTTTGAGAAGTGGTAGAAAATAAGCGCTCCTTTTGTGGCTGCACTTTTGAAGTTGGGTCAAGAGTTTGTGTTTATTGAAGTTCATTAAAGTTTTTGATGACTCTTGAAAGATATTTGTGTGATGCTGTATATTGCCCCTGTTAAGGGCTTGTTTTAAGAGGTACATCTGTCAGATTCTCATGATCCAGGAAAATTAGACTTTGATCACCATTTTGCTGAAGTATGTGATATTTCTGTTGAGTGCCATATTCCTGTAAAATGGGGAATGTGCTACAGGATCGTGCCTGAGCATAGCTGTGAAATCTGCCTTTTCTCCCTCTGATTTTAAGGGAGATCAGCTTCATGTAGGTCATTTTAAATCCATTTTGGGCAGTAGTTTTTGCCTTAGGGAGCTGGTTGGGGTTTTGTGTGACAGAATTGTTAACCATGCTTGAATTTTCCATGAGGGAGCTTGTGTTGTATGAGCTCAGTTGTCTGTGCCTGGCATTCATCAGTGTTACAGGCTGCAGAAGCTGCCACTTCAATGCTGCTCTTTTGGTACCCGGTCTTATCTGTGCAAATGTTGTGGTGGAATTGTGGAAACAAGGTCTTCGAGGTCTCATGGGGTCTTGCAGCAGCCAGAACGTGCAGAAGGCAGGAAGGGGAAGAAAGGTGATTATTAGAACATGCGAGTGAGATGCGGATATGAGGAATGTAAGGGTGCTCTGGTGTCAGAATACTGGGTTGCAGTACTGACTACTTATCGCTTCAAAGCACAGTCCAAGCTTTTAATCCTCGTAGCTTCTCGGTGAGGTAGGTAAGTCAAGCTGGGAGGATGCAAGATTTCACAGAACTGATGTTTCAGAACTGTGTAAGGAAGATTATTCTTTTTTAAGGATATTAAAAGTTAATGTTGTATGCAGTGGAATCTACTTGTAAAAAAAAATGATTTAATGTGTTGAGGTATTTAAAACTGTACATATGTAAAGTATTGTGTAACACTGAGCTACTAGAATAATGTAAAACAAGATTCTAGTATATCTAGTGGACTGCACAGGTTTTGTAGCAGTTTTACTTACAGCTGCATTTATTTTCCTGTTCCCAATTCTAGTTTTTAATCTTTCCTGTTCTTCCCCCTCTGTCCCCAATTCCATATTCTCCGTATCATAAAGAATCCAAACCAGCACAGGAAAATAATGGAGCGTGTCCAGCGTGGAGCTAGTTTTATTTCAGCCTTTTCAGACAGCTGTTTACAGCAAAGAATGGAAATACTCTTTGAGAAAGTGGAGCAGTTGTGCAGCCTTTCAAGACCTCTACCAAATTTGTTGATTTTGATCTTAGAATGTCTTTTAATGCTGCTTAGTGCTTCTGTCAGGGCACTGTTTTTGTCTTTGGCTTTCAGTCTCCTTTTCCGTATTAATGGCTATGTAATGACTTTGGGCTGGGAGATATTTGTAGGAAAAGCCATACTGGAAAAGGTTGGTCTTGCATCTAGTTTTGCACCTCATGGGTGCTAAGTAATTTTATGCTTTTAACAGTTGACTTTCTTTGGTTTATGTATGTTTAAGAGAATATGGAGTTTCCTTTTTGTCCATTCGCCTTTTTACATTTGTGTGCGCTATTGTAGTTTATGCTGTAGTTTTCTAGTTAGCAGCCATAACTTTCCCTGTGACATTCTTCTGTCATAGGGTTTAGCACAGAATGGAGACATTTTAATCTTCAGTTCAGGATTCAGATTTCCAACAAAAGAATGAACTCACAAGTGGTCTCTCTCCCACTCTCCAAATGAATAGAAGCATTCAAGGAATAAGAAGAATCAATGACACCAATGAAAAGAACAGTGAATTCTTCATTGACATACTGAACTATTTAAGGTTATTTCATCAGGTTTGCATTTAGGACTGAATGGCTTTTTTTATTTCCTAAGAAAGAGTATTGACTAGAACAGTGAATAATGCACTCAATTACAGTCGTTACTATAAATGCTGAAATGAGATATTACTGTAGCCTTGACAAATATGGCATGTAGCAAAATGAGGTTTGTGGTGTGGCTTATGACCAGTGAATAGCAGAAAGTTGTCAAAGCTCAGCTGCGTTCATTGGACTACATTTAATTTTAATGATTCTCTTGCTAAATCATTAACTTTTTGGAAGTAAAAAAAAATTTTCCTGCTAGAAGCACAGTAGAACTTGATGTGAATATAGTGGAAGATATCCTAAAGCAGGCTCCTGGGAAATGGCCCTGTAAAATGTTTTCTTGTACACGTTTGGGGGTATTCCAGTTGTCTGATTTATATTCAGCCAAAGAACAAGTGTATTCTGTATTTCATAAATTCTTGGCTTTGCGTCAGATTCTGTTATAATTTTTTCCTGATAATATGTATTATTGCACTCCCAGTGGAAAGTTAGGCAGCCCTGTTTAAAAAGAATGCAGTAATGCTAATCATATGCTATGTAAAGTTGGCAATTACTTGATATTTAGAAATCCATTAGTATTCAGACCTTGTGGACAGAACAGTACATCTGAGTAAATAAACACTTTGCTAGCAAGATTAGTTATGTGTCATAATTGAGACTGGAAAACAACACCAATTGTTCATTTTTCTTACAACTTCTGTTTTATCTGCTTTACCAACCTATGATGAACTTTGCCTGTTCTGAAGTACTCAGAAAGAATAATTACCCCTAGCTTTGAAAGAACACTCTATATAGCTCTTAAAATTTACAGTAAAAGTTTAACGAAATTCCTGTTGGCTTACTTCTTTTTTTTGTGTATCACTAAAGGATGGCTCATTGTGTGTGTGTGGTGTTTTTTTTTTTTTTTCCCCTGTGGATTTCCTAGATGTGTATGCTTTCTTGTTGATACTTTAAATTTTTAATGTAGAAACACTCATTTAAGTTTTCCTAGTGCTAAGTAAATTTTTAGTATGCTTTAAAAATGGTACTGATTTGACCACTTTGAAGTATCTCTTAAAAAAACCAATTAGCAACTGTCATTTATTGTAGGTGCTACAAAATATATTAGAAACAGAAAATGAATATGCTAAGGAGCTACAAACAATGCTTTCAAACTACCTGCGACCATTACAAGCCAGTGAAAAGTATGTGAGTTTGTTTTTAAATGAAGTTAATATCTCTTGTGTATTGGGGAGGGTTCACATGGTCAACATTTCTATGTCTGATTTTTCTTTTTTTTGTGTGGTCTGACTTGATTCTTGAGGCAGGGCTTGCAATTTTATACTCTGCTTGCTTACTAAAGGAGTCTGGTCCTTGATCTAAGAACCAGTAAGCATTTTCTTTTAAGGTTGTAGCTTTTATTAAAGCACAATTAGGCAATAACTGCAAACCTAAATACCTTTTATTTGCTTTGGCTTCAGGTTAAACTTGGCAAATACTTCATACTTAATGGGTAACCTCGAAGAAATAAGTTCTTTCCAGCAAATGCTTGTACAGTCTTTAGAAGAATGCACCAAGTAAGTACTATTTATACCAGAAACTATAGAATTCTAACAAGCAACTATTTTTAATTATTTTAATTGTTGTGTGGTAGTTTGACATAATTTTTGCTCCTCTCAGTTTAAATTTGCTGCAGCAGTACAGTAATAGATGTTTGGATAATATATTGATTGCTTGTTAAGACAGATGCTCTAGGATGCAATTGCAAAGGTAGGAATTTTAACATAATTTGATGGCAGTTCATGGATTTCCATGCTGCAATTACATACCAGTGGGACAGTGATAGAGAAAGTGGTGTTCTTTGTTTAGGAGCCATAAATTCTAAGTCTTTCCTTAAAGTATAGGGGAAAGACTGAAGGGAGCTTAAGTTGGGATGGAGGAAGGGGTAAGTGACTCGGACGAAGGACGCTGTGTGAGAACGCTTGTGCTTCATATTCTTCTATCCTGAGCAATGGTGGTCATAAAAATGTGCTGGGAGATTCCCAGGGCTACTGAAGGGTTACTGCAAATATTTTATATTATTTTAGTTTCATAAATATACCCATCGTGCCAAATTGTATCTTCAGTTTAGTTTTCATCATAGCATATTGACTTGAGTGTCCAGCTTCTTTCTGTTTTGAATCAAATGCATCATAATTCCTATCATGTAGAAAAATGCTTGCCCTGCTGCCTTGGTTTTTGTCATTTTGCCATGTTTTTTTGGCTGGTGAATGTGTTCTGTAAACTCGGAGTAGCTCCCGGGCTGAAAATAGATTTATCATTTTATTTTATTTTTGGCAGGGAACTTAGAGTTCAGTCATTCAGGTGCTTCATATTGCAGCATCTGGTGTGGTGATCCTAACTTGACATGTCAGAATGACCAAATGCTGATGTCTTGCCAGTTGTAGTGCTGCCAAGCCTACCTTGCTTGACAAATTTCTGTTCTTAGATGTGAGAGTAAAATGTGTTTTTGAATTCCACACCCCTCTCAAGTCAGTTTGTCTTTTGAGTTTTCTCTTAACAAATCCTGGCATGTACTGCAGTGACAGAAACTTTCTGGTGCTTTTCTTCTTGCCTGCACTGCTTTGGTTTATTTAATCCTTGTTAAAAGGTGGGTTGTGTGCTTTTCACAACATACAATGTGGTAGTAGGTGTTTTTTTGTGTTTTGGGTAAAGCAGTTGTTTGGATGTGGTTTGGTTTCAGTTGTGTGCCACCCTGCCCTCAGCTTTGAAGCTCTTATGGTGCCTTGCTGAAGGTTTGTCCTCTTTGAACTTGTCCAGGTTGGCCTCTACTGCAGCATCGCTGTAGTGCTCCATCTGTCACAGGGCTGGGAACACTTCCCTGCCTGCCTGGATGCTGGGCAGCACTGAACAGATTTGTTTGGTGTTCTTCTTTTGTGATGTCTCTTTTTCATTTACCAAATGGAAGTGGTACATGAAAGGAGTCTGATTTGCTTTGATTGAGAATCTTTTGGCTGATCAGCTTCAAGAGTGTGCGGTGGGGTGTTTTTTTGGTGGATTTTTTTTTTTTTTTGGTTTTGTTTGGGTTTTTTTTTTTTTTTTTTTTTTTTTTTTTTTTTTTTTTTTGACTGAGCAGCTTTAGGTGCTGTTTTGATCAGTGTAAAAGATCTGTAACTGTCAAGGCAGAGAGATGCTCTTGGAGACTTCAGTTGCAAAAGGGTGCATTTCTGACAGTAAAACAGGGCAGGAGTACTCTATGCTCCATTCTCTTGAAGACAGAAAGTGGTATGGTGCTCCAGGTCTCTTCCAGATCTGTGACCCAGTGCCAAAAATCAGTTTTGCAGTGGCTCATACAGGGGAGGAGTTTCTGAACAAAGTCAGTGTCTTATCTGGTAATCTCTCTTGTTTCTTGGGTATTTTTATGATAGGAAATTGAACAACTGTCTCCTGTTCAAAAAGAATTAAAATCTTCCATTCACTTGAGAGTAGAAACTGTTGGTGTGTGGCTGTACTTCTCAGTGTCTGGGGGGAATGGTGGAACACACAGGCTGGTGGGTACGAACTGCTTAGATGTAATCTCTTCTATAGCAGGTTGAAGGCATTGGCTGTCTTTGCCTTTTAGGTGGTATCACAGACATCCCTGCCCCATAAAAACTAGCTGGGTTTTGCTCTCTTAATGTCCTTGCTTTTGCAGTCATAATAACTGTGTTGCTTTTCTTTATCTTGTTCTGTGCTTGAGTACAAGCAGGTACTTCATATTCTGGGATAATCCTGAAGTAGACTAGGAATAAAATTAGAAAACCCCCAAGCAAACAACAAAACAAAACCAAACAAAACCGACAACAACGAAGACCCGAACAGAAACAACCCTCAAAACCAAACAGCCCCTCCTCTCTAAAAAAAAATAAAACAAACCAAAACCCCCTACCCAGAAAAAAAAAAAACCAAAACCAAAAAAATAACAAACCCCAAAGCACTAATCAGTATTCTCAAGTATGTTTTTTGGAGTGCAGATGCAAATTGTGCCTGTGCCTATACGCATATGTGCATAGACTGCTGCATGACAGTTTTATGGTAGCCATACAGTCAAGTGAAACTTAGGGAAATCACATTTTTTCCTTGCAAAAAGAAAACGCGCTGCTGCTTACATTTTATTACCTACTTTCTTTTAAAATTGTCTCTTTTAGTCTGTGTTTAAATTTGTCTGGATTCATCACAGTTTCCACAGCCTTTCCAGGTGTATTGTAATGTCCACTGGCCCCAAAACTAAGGCAGATTACTTCAAAGCATGCAGGACACAATTAGATATTCTGTAGTGTCACTCCTCTGACTGCCACTCTAGCTTTAGTTCTGATTGCTCACTTTGACCAGAATCTTAAAGTGCAAATGATCAAGAAGGTATTTTCTTTCTTTTCTGAAGTTACCGTGCAGTGGGAACTTGTTTCAAGTCTAGAGAAACAGCTGGTAGCTGCTGGGTGTAATTCTAACAAGCAGATTATGTTGAGTAGCTTGGTTGTAGTCATGTTGTGATGCCTCTAGTAAGTGTACATCATTAGAAGCTTTGCTATGGTTCTCTTAATTTTGTAATAAAATTAAAACATGTCTTTGGCCTTTTTACAATGGAAGTTATCATTTATATAAATGTATAAATACTTTTAAGTGACTCCTTTTTAGTTAGAGTATCAAATATGAGAATATTGAGATGATAACTTAAAATTAATTAACGATGCCTCTTTTTTGAATTCATTAATTATAAAAAGTTCATATCATGTGGTGGTAGGCATTAAATTGTTTTTTCCAGCAGTTAAAGGAAATATAGATAACTTATTAATTGTTCTTCTAAAAATAGTAGAACACTTGACAATAATGCATGGATTACAAAAGTCAAACGGGATGAGTTGTCACCCCATCATGAAGTCTGTTAATTATCTTAATTCAACAAAGAATGTGCAGTATGAAGATGCAATGAGAATAATGTCAGTCTTTCATTCTACTAAAAGAATAGCAGACTGAGAACACAGATGTCTGCTTGGAGAGAGCAGTCGTAATTCATTCCCTCCCACCCCAGCACTACAGTGTGAAAAGGGAATTTAACCGTTTTCAGCAACTTCTGCTGGGGCCTCGTTAGTATTTAATACTGTTTTATATGCCTTGAGTATGTCTTCAGAGTTTGAGACTTTTGCTGCATCCATTACTTGAAAGAGTGTATTATTAGCTCATGCTTTGATTTATTAAAAGGGGTCCAGCTGCTAGGCAGGGAATGCTGCTTGGAAAGTTGTGAGAATAGCATTCCCTCAATGTGCTGAGGAATGCCCCTGGTTTTCCCATAAGTGTCTGTAAAAGCAGTCACGCCACTGATTTCAAAATTTAAACTTTTTCTTGAAAGGAATGAAGATACCAACAATAAGATATGGGCCCTAGCATTTAGCGTAAGGAGCATGACAGTGTGATCAGAGTGTATATGATGTGCTAGCTGGGGATTCAGCTGTCATTTACCTCGGTGTCTATAGTGAATGCTGCTTTCAAATAAGGAAGTGTGTTTCCCCTGCCTCACTTTTTGAGCACCTGTACAGTCAATTTTGACTTTATATTGGATAGGTCTTCCCCAACCATACAGAAGCACTGACAGCTTAGTAGGAGACAGATTTCCTGATTCTTAAGTTTGGGGGAATATTTCTTTGAATTTTAACTACTATGAGCAAACCTAAGGAGTGGGACAAGATGACTGAGCAGGATGGGAG
Source organism: Forpus xanthops (assembly GCA_032466535.1). Taxonomy (NCBI): domain Eukaryota; kingdom Metazoa; phylum Chordata; class Aves; order Psittaciformes; family Psittacidae; genus Forpus; species Forpus xanthops. The sequence continues at coordinate 14,816 of JASSUY010042134.1, forward strand.
CATTCATTGCTTGGGGGAGTGGCTGTTGTGGAAAGCTGGATGATTCTTTTCTGCTGAAGTTCACTGGAACATCTCTCACTGTTTCAGAGGAAATATAGTAAATATTTGTGCTTAGTAACTTTGTGTACCTGTTCAGGACAACTACAGAAAATCTTTACAGTACAAATAGCCTTCTAGGGAGAGCTAATATTGTTAAGAAACACTTTGTGCCAATAGTATGCTTGTTGAGTACTTTCTGAGGACTTACCTAGCTTTAGATCAGTGTGAAAGACTGAGTTTAAGAGTCATTAAATAGATAACAAAAATTCACTCTTTGTCTAGTCTTGCAAAGAAGCAAAGACTCAACATGTTTAGGAGATACAGTCTTTATTCGAGGAGAGAAAACTTATGGAGAAACTGAAACATTTCATCTTGTCCATGTTGTACAGTAGGTTTAGATGAGGTGTAAGGAACAAGGTTGTGGTTTAGGACTGATGGAAAATTAGTGTCCCATTTTATGGTTAGCTTTTTTTGCAATTGGCTGTTGACCATACTTTCTACTACGGAAGAGGCTTAGCCCTTCAAGTGAGAGTTTCTCTGTAGAAGATAACAGGTGTCTCATTCCTTCTGACAACCTTATGTTATTGTTCACTTGTCCAATTTATCCTTTGTCACATAGGAAACAATCTGGTATGAATATTAGTGTGTGGTTCTGGGAATGTTAATATGATACCAGTAAAGAAGCGTGCTGGTTAGAGCATATGCGTCTTCCATCAGTTTGTGTTTAACATGAAATTTATTTTAGATTTTGAGAAAGTATGAGAGTATGCTTTTATTTGCATCTGAAGTATGCAGCTTAAGGAGATACTTACAATGGGACTAGAAGAGTTGCGTTTGCTCTTTTTTTTTTTTTCTCCTGCTCACACAGATGCAGTTAGAAGTTAGACATTTGCTTTCTGCTGATTGTACCAGTTCTAAGCTGGTGTCATACAGCAAGTTGTAGATATTTATACTCCAGATATTTTCTGGAGTATAAACTTCTGCAATTGGAGATGACAACTTCTGCTAAAAGCATTTGAAAAATACACTGTGTATATTCATATTGATTTTCTTCATGACTTTTTCTCCTTTATTTATATGAACAAATATGTGTAAATTCCTCTGTCATACCTGGTCAAAACTTATTAGGTTCATCAAGACTGTGTGGAAAGTAAGCTTTTCCTCTAAATACTGTATCTCTTTGCCAAGTAATTTTTTTTTTTTTTTTGCCAAAGTCAGTGGGGTGGCTATTTTGAAGCATGATTTTTATGCTAGACAAAATAAACACTTCTGAGCAGGATTCTGAAATTTTCCTTTGCTGCTTAGCATACATGTTGCATTCAGTCATGAAAGATGAAGAAAGTAAGCGTTATAGAAAGTATTTTTGTACTGATAGTGATAAGCAGCGCTCTTGCCCTGGTTACAAACCAACATGAAAGTGCTTTTTTTTCTTAAAAAGCAATATGAGTGACAATTGTGTAAAAGCAGCCTGATACTGCACTGCAACTGGCTTGTATTTGTGCTATCAGAGCTTAATATGGTACTTAAATCATCTTAATGAATGTTTTAAGCCTATAATCTCTGCTGGTATAGAGTAGAGGGAGTGAATCCTGTTGCTACTCCCATCAATTTTTAAGTGCTGAAATACTGCTTTTACGATTTGGCATGGCATATATAAGTAGATGGAAAACGTAACACATACACTGACTGAAAATCAAAATCCTAAACAAGGTGCTAGTCACTACTAATTCTTGGGGAGTTTGGAAGGGGGGATAAATTCTGAATGACCATTTTATAGGTATATACCGTATTCTGCCTGTACTGTGGTGCATGATCAGGCCTGACAGTTACAGGGTTGGAGCTGTAAAGGAAGAGGCAGGTGTTGGCTGCTGATCTGTTCCCATGGAAATCTGTCTGTTGATTTTATGAAAAAAAAAAAAAAAACAACATTCTGTTGTGGGTTTTTGTTTTTTTTTTTTTGGGTTGTAACAACCAAACAAAACCTGTCAACCTCCCCTCAGTATAAACTGTTTCCTAGGCTTTAATTTATCTCTGTGTCTGGTTGGTATTGCAGTAAACTCATTTATTGCTCTCTTTTTAGGTTGCCTGAAGCTCAGCAGAGGGTTGGAGGATGTTTTCTAAATTTGATGCCACAAATGAAAAGCTTATACCTTGCATACTGTGCCAACCATCCATCAGCAGTAAATGTTCTCACAGAACACAGGTACATTTACCTTGCAATCCTTTAAGTCTGATAACAGAAAAACTACATAAAAGGCACTTGTGTTATTAAAGCTGTGTTATTTCTTTTGATATACATTTGATATGGTCGGGACAAAAGCTTCAACATCACAAAGCCACATGATCAGGACAGCTTGTCACTTTTGGCAGTGTGTTATTAACTATTTGGGGAAACTGTCTAATTTAAAGAATGCATGCTAGACTCTGGATATGTAAAGCGGATGGTAGTGATTGTCATCTTGGTAAAAGTCAAGATCAAAACAAGCTTGTGAAATTCTGGCATAATTGATGTGATTACTAGTAGGCTTTTTGGACAGTTGGTGAATTTTAACTGTAAACGGTAACTGTAGACCTGTAAAAGCCTTTATATTTGTATGTAGTTAACTTTATTATGCTATAGCCTTAGCTTTAGTTTTGGGTGATATGAAGAAAGTGTGAATTTTCCAAGTTTGCAGAATTAGTGCTTCCTGTGTGTAAGAAATAGGATGCTGAGTTAACATGAGACAGGTAGTTGAGCTTTGGATGGACTCTGAATCTTCATAGAAGATGCCCTGTATCATGTTGAGGGACGAGTGAGGCCAGAATTTAATTAAAGTAGTCTGGTTTCACAAACTTGTGCAGTGTATTCTCCTAATGAGCATGTGCTGAAGCAGCTGGTAGTTTGGAGCTGTTTGTGCTTGCTTGTGCTCGTGGTACAGGACAGAACCAAGACCTTCTCTGGAAGGTTGGACAGAGTTCTGTCAAGATGTGTTCTTTTTGCTTTACAAGCGCTCTCCTTTGAAATGTTGTTTTTTTGTTTTATGTGGTTTGTTGTTGTTGTTTTGGGGTGGTTGTTTTTTCTTGGGGTGGGGGTGTTTATGATGTTATGGTAGTCCAAAGTAAAGATACTCTGAATATTCTTAAAACTCCCTTAACAAAGAAAAGCATAATTGGTTTGCTTTCTATACTGTTAGCTTTGAAGAAATCAAATTTTAACAGCAATACCACGTGGCCTATTTGTGAGCTTTACTCACAATACTATAAATAAAAAAAAAAAATTGTTAGCCACCAAATACTATAAACTATCACATATGTTAGTAAGATATGTAACTATGTTCCAACCCCAGTTGGAAAAACCGAAGCTACAAATTCACTTTGCAAAATAGGTAGACAGAAGTTAGGAGTTGTTGTCATTCCAGTTCAACAAGACAAAATATGTTTAAATCCCCTGATGAAGCTTCTTAGTGTTTGTTTGCTTTCAGATGGCCTATTTCTAGTACCATGTTCTTATGTGGTAAAATTTATGGGTCATCCACACCTGTAGGATTTTTAATACTCGTAGTCTTAGATTTGTTTGTTTGTTTGTTTGTTCCTACCTTTTTACTCTTTCCATATAGAGATCTGGGATTTAATCTATTGATGGAACATGGCAAGTGATAGCAAAGTGATGATCTGCATTTTCATAAGGTTTGTAGATACTTGTAAGGGATTATCCTACTTTTAGAACCCTTGGAAAAACACAGTGTTTTCCATAGACATGTCTGAGAAAACAGCAATATTAATGTGAGGAAGGAAAGCAGTTTGTTCTGCCAATGGAGAAGAGAAACATTTCTTCTGTGTTGCTTTGCACATAGGTTTTCTTAACGAAATTTCAGCTTCTGGCCTGTAAAGTCAACTTTATATCAAATCCCAGTGGAGTCAGTGTAAGTGTCATAGAGCTGTTAAGTAATTGGGATGTGGAAGTACGTTCAAAGCAATTGTACTGTTTGTAAGAGATTGCTCAAGGGTAGAAAGTTGTTATAAACAGCTTCCTGTTTAATGCTGTTGTGTTACCAGGCATGAGTCAACAGAATCATGTGTTATTTGGTTGTTTGTTTTGATTTTTTTTTTTTATTACATCTAGTTTAGTATTCTAAGTCCTCTATTTTTGTTGAGTAGTTTTGCTGTAGGAAACAAATGGCTTGACTTAAAAATTTTGCCTGAGACCTCTGCCATGAAGAAATGGAAAGGTGGCTTTAAGCAGTTCTGAAACCTTTTCTTTCAGAAGGCCAGAAAGCTTTTAACTACACTGTTTTTTAAAGGTAGAGGAAAAGAAACAAATAACAAATTGATTGAAGGCTTGAAGAAAAGGAAAATACTATGAACTTGTCTATTCTTGTCTATATAACTAAGATGGTTTTAGTATGTAAAAGCATCCCTTATAAACCTTAATGTAAAAATTACTGTGACGTTTATGAATAGTTACGATTGTAGTAATAATTAAACAACTACACTGCAGTTAATACTAGATAATATTAAACTGGAGTTTTTAGACATGAGACTGAGGTTTAAAACTTTTTAGAAACAGTCATGTTAGTTGGCTGGGTTTGTGATACAGTTTTAGCAGAAGGTTTGAAAGCATTATGTGTGCTTTAAAAGCAGCAAAAATATGGCAGAGAAAAGGGTGCTTGCTGAATTTTTGGATTTGAATATCATATTTATAACAGCTGTGCTCTTCAGTAGTGTTTTAGAGAGGGAAAAAGAAACAGTCTGCAGGAGTTTGATTTTGTGCATAAATTCTTACTGTCTACAGCAGATTAATTTTTGCTATGAACTCTATGTACTTCATAAACTGAACACGTGCATTAACTGTGCTTCTGAAAGCCTTTCTACAAAAACCCTAGCAGATAATTTTATGTCAGTCTTGTATCACAAAAATAGTATTTTCTGTGGTTTAAGGTGACTTGCTTTTGTGGGAGCCATATCAACAAAAAGCTGCCAAAAATCTCATAGATAACTGCTCCAGGTAAAACTTCAGAAACTTTACTTTAGTTTTTTATTCTAGAAAATATACTAGTTTTATTATTGTGTTTTACTGTCGCTTACCAAAAACAACTTAAAGGAAATAGGCTATAAGTCTCAAGCATTAACTTTATTCTTTCTTTAATCAATTGGATCACTGGAACATCAAAATTGTAAGCAGTCGTCTGGTTGGATGGACTATTCCACCTATGAGGCTTTTATATGTAATTTTCTGAGGTATCAAGCATGCGCTTTGAGCAGGGTAAAGACTCTGTATGCATATGTACAATAAAACAGGACAATATTAGATTTATTTTGGACTTCTAGTCAAAAGTGTCTTTGAACAGCATTTTTATGAAGTTGTTTCTAAATAGCAGTACTTGGGAAGGGGCTGGAGATTTAAAAGGGCATTCAATTGGAATGTGGCTGTTCCCCACCCCCCCCTTTTTAAAATGCCATTTTTAAAATGCCATGCAGTATGAATGCCAGCCTGTGTTTCTTTATCATTTGCTTTTGGATCACATGTAGCAGCAAATGGGGGCTCATATTCAGTGAGAACAAAATAAGGGTGGTGCATGTATGTCTTTATATATGTATGCATGTTAGTAGACATACAGTCAAGGCTGAAAAGGATTAATTATTTCTTAATGAGAGGTTTTCATGTTCAGATCTTCAAAGCCGCTATCATCTTTAATTCCTGTAAGTTAATCAATAGTCAGTCTGTTGAAATGAATATGATGGAGAGACAAGAAGAAATGGGAATGAAACCTTATACAGCCCATACAGGAGATCAGGTTCCAGAGCTGCATGTTTCTGAGGTTGTATTTACCTCTGATAATCACAACAGTAATGAGCCCTTGCAATGGTATTTGGCAACAAATTTTCCTCTTGGTTCCAGTTGTGTCCCTGTAAGTTTTATCCGGGTGTTAGAGTTCATACTCCTCCAGTTTTATACAGTCTTGAAATTTGATAGGTACTTTGTATCTCAGGAGTTGTTTCAGAGTTGTTGCATGTTTTTTTCCAGAATTAAAATTCTGTGTGTAACAAGTCAAGAATTTTGAAGAATTGAGTAATATTTCCTTGGGTCTGTGATCATGTCTTGCAACTGTGTTTAAAGTCAGTAGCTTTAGCCACCACACAATTAGCCACCTAATGAAGAGGTGGAGTTTGCCAGGTTGTGTTGGATGGTGGCTCTGATGAAGAAAAGTGTTTTACATGTTTTCACCACTGCCTCTTATTTTGTTGTTGTTCTTCCATTCTCTCATAGTAGCTAGAGTGCCATCATACACGATCCTTATTGTAATTAATTTATTCGGTAACAGTCATGCCCTTTCTGGCTCCATTGTAAGAGGTTTGCTTCTAATATGTAATAGTTTTGCTTGAAGATGTCAGTTCAAGTGCAAGGTGATCCAGTATAGTATAGGTGCTATTTTAGAGAATTCTGCTAGCTAGTGAGAGTAGTACTGCCTCAAGGCTGTAGTGTTTAGTCAAAGTAGCATTGGTGTTGCGTGAGCTTCTCATCACAGACCTACGCTTGCCTTCTATTAGGAGAAGAAGCAGGAAGAACAACCTAAGCTGTAAACGAATGAATTTCCCTAAAATTAAAAAAACACATTTGGATAGAATGTACAGAAATGCGTAATTGCAGTGGATTAAGGAGCCCCAGGAATGTGACATGTTACCTTCCTGGGGGAAGATCACAAGCCGTAAGGTTCAGTGCAAGGAGAAACTCCAGCAAGGATCAAGAGGAGGCAAAGTCATAGAAGAGAATCATAGAATCCACTAAGTTGGAAAAGACTTTTAAGATCATCTAGTGAAACCTTTACCACAGGACTGCCAAATCTACCACTGAACTATGTGACAGAGGGCCTCATCTACATGGTTTTTGAACACTTCCAAGGGTGGTGATTCCCCCACTTCCTTGGGCAGCCTATTCCGATGCCTGAGCACTTCCTTTGTGAAGATAATGGTTCCTAATATCCAGTCTAAACCTCCCCTGGCACGGCTTGAGGCTGTTGCATCTTGTCCTGTCACTTGTTACTTGGAGAAGAGACCAGCCCCCACCTCACTACATCCTCCTTTCGAGTAGTTGTAGAGAGTGATAAGGTCCCCCCTGAGCCTTCTCCAGACTAAACAACTCCAGTTCCCTCAGCCACTCATTGTAACACTCGTGCTCCAAACCCTTCACCAGCTTTGTTGCCGTTTCCTGGACCTGCCCCAGCCCCTCGATGTCTCTCTTGTACTGAGGGGCCCAGAATTGAATACAGTGTTGGAGGTGCAGCCTCGCCAATGTCAAGTACAGGGGGATGATCACTGCCCTGGCCCTGATGGCCACATTATTTCTGATACAGGCCAGGATGCTCTTGACGTTCTTGGTTGCCTGGGCACAGGCTGGCTCATGTTCAGCTCTATCAGTCATCACCCAGCGTTTAGTGTCCACAAACTTACTGAAGGTTCACTCGGTCCCCTCATCCAGATCACACTACTTCTTCTCCCGAACTCTGAACCAGTTGCCCCAAAGCCCTGAAGTCCTTCTTGAGTACACTCAAGCTTCTTGAAGAGATTTCCTCGTTTCCTAAGAAGCAAGGATTAGGATTTTGTGGACTGTGTCAAAAATGACACACGAGAAAAGATAACTGAATATAGAATTCACTGAAGGGTAGATAATGTAATTTTAAAGAAGTCTAACAAGCCCCACTGATAAGTGGTTGTAAAACTCTTCTGAAGAAGTATGGAGAATATGGACCCAATGTAATTGGCATTATGTACATAATTACTGGGGAGGGAATGCAATTTTTTTTTGTTTGTTTTCTTTAGCTTAACAACACCAGGTCTGTTTTTAAACAAAATGGAAGAAAAATAATTCCAAAAGAAAATTTAATTTGAAGAAAAAGCAGACAAAAATCAGTAGTATACACATGCTTTTTTAATTTTGCCAAAAGGCAAGTGTCAAGCCAGTTTGCAGTTGCAAGAAGGCTATTCACACATCTTTGCTTCTTCAGACATTAATTCTGCTAGATTCTTCTGTCCTCTTAGATAATGTGTCCCAAGCATATTCTCCACTTGTATCACAGACCTAGCAGTCTGGACAAAATCTGTGGAGCTGAAACATCACAATTACTTCAAGTTATTGGAGCGTGGAATACAGATCAGCTTGAGTCAGGAAACTCTTTGTGCCTCCCCCACTTCGGTGCATCCCTGAGCCTCCAAGTGTGCAGACTGATGTCATACACCAAGCAACAGTCCCTGGGAGAGGAGCTGGACTGGGAAGTTTAGCACTAGGAAGTTAAAAGCTGCTGTTGAGGGGTTGCTGAGCCAAGCTGTGCCACAGCGCTCTCAAAATGCGGTGCCTGTGTACTGTTCTCAGACCCCTCAGCAGCGATAGCTCGTGCTCCATCTATTACAAACAGAGACCTACTTCAGAAGTGTAAGTTGTGATTTTATATGGTTTAGTTCCTGGATCTGCTTTCCTCGGGTTTAAATGGCTTTTTGTTTTTTTAACCTTCTGTTACTGTAGACGCATCTGAACTTGTTTTCTTCCCTCCCCCGCTCTGACTTCCAGCTTTTGAGGCAGCTGTACTAAGAAAGATTTGAATATATTAATAAGTCTTAAAGGCAGTTTTCGTGGTGACCTTTAAAATATCTCAGGCAGTGAACTAAGTAGTCTGGAGCAGGGAGAATTCTTCAGCTTCAGATTTCAGGCTAAATGAAGTACAGCACAGCACTTTTGTGTTCTTCTCTGCATTTTTCTGTCAAATGATGCTAGTAGTGAATTCAAATCTCAGCTGCCTTTTTCTGAAAAGCTATTTATTTGGGTAGTTGAGACTAAATTGATGATTTCACCATTCTGAAATTTTTCCTGTTCAGCTAAATGATACTTTTTTTTTTTTTTAGTTTAACAACACCATGCCTATTTTTAAACGAAAAAAATTAAAAGCATAGTGCCTAGCTGTGGGTCTGAGTTCCATTTAGCATATACTGCCTGGGAGAGTGTGGTACTTGCAAGCATCAGTTAGAAACTGTGACATGAAAGAGCCATTGTCTTTGGTGAAACAGCTGCACCCTTAAGCTACTGACACTGACTTTTAAGCTGTAGCCAATTAAAAAACAGTTGTGAACTGTTGTCATATTAAAACAGTATTTTAACTGACCCGTATTTTATTGACAGTAAACTTTTCCATTATGTTCTGTGTCATGTTTTTCCTTTGTAAATAAATGAAGGATGCACAGTTTAAGCCTTGAGGTAAAGTAAAATCAGTTTTGCCAGATACTGTAGGTCTGCAAAGCTGCAGAGGTAGCGGGTTGGATTTGTTACTGGGGGTTTGCATGATGGAACTGTTCAGACAAAGTTTTGGGTACTGTTGTATTAAAAGAGTGTGTGTGTGTCTGTCCATACTAGAGTTTGAGGAAGCTGTCCTGTCAAAACTTGTCAGAGGAAAGCACTGAAGTGTATGAAAGAAAACATTGTCCTCTTGAGAATGTTGGGAGGAAAGCTACGCCATTCAGTTTTAATTGCACCTATTAATGCTGCTTTGTGTAAAAGGCTTCCTGATGATGCCATGGCTAAGCCTGTTTTACAGGACTTTGTGTACATTTCAAACCTGCTGAGGTTTAAAGGAGCTCTGTAGGTTCCTATACTGTAATTAAGAAAAAAGATGATGAACAACTACGTAGCTTGTGTCAAGAGTAGTGAGTGGTCTGGAAACTGCTGCAACACTGTGTAATCACAATGTGTGCTTAATTAAAGGCATTGCAGGGTAGGTAGCAAAAATGGATAATTTCAGGGTTTTATTTCAGGTTTCCAAGTAGTTTATTTTAATTCAGGCCACAGTTAGGTTTTGTTGTTTTTTTTTTTTTTTTTTTCCTCCTGTTTTCTTGCACTTCTATTTCATAATGCTGAAGTTGGGGAGAAATGGAACAATGATAATGAAAATTGGAAATGTGAGTGTGGATGAAATAGTAACCAGTGTTCCTCCTACTCTAGAACATTAAATAAAAGTAGGGGAGGGGGAGAAGCACAAGCATTGTGTTAGCAGATAGCTCAGCAAATACCATTTACATAATGTGTTAGTGTGCACTCAGCATCGTGGAGATGGCCACGGGAATTAGGAATGAGGAGTTTTGCCTCTGCGATTTTAAGGTGAAAGCACTGTTCAGAACAACGTAAATTGAACTGCATGTGGTGTTTGCAATTGGTGTGTCCTGTAGAACATACTGTTCTGCTGGGTAGGAAGGAGAAGCTTCATAGATACGTGTATGGATGTGCTGCCTGAAATGGGGAAGAATAGCAAATAAGGTGAAAGGGAAGAGTTGATAGAAGTTAAGCAGCAGGGGCTGTGTGCCTGGCTGAAGAAAACAAAATGCAAAGAATGCTTAAGCTTTTCCTTCCTGTTAATTCTTGTAGCAAATATCTTTTACTTAAAATAAATTAAGATACTTGTCAGATACCATATGTAATTTAACTTTATGGTCCTCGCATGGATGGGGATGGTTATGTGGAGAATTAATGGATAAAACAAAAAGAGTGCAGGTGAGCATGTGATCTGTGTCCTGTGCATAGTGAATTGGAATTTAAAATGGCTGAGTGCCTTCTGACAGAAGGGTTTTCACAGGTAAACTCTGGTGAAGCTTCCAGTTGAAACTGGGTGTTGTCCCTTCATTTGTCTTCCTCGTCACCCCACTGGAAACAACTTTTTCCCTTTTAACTGAGTCAGGAGGTGAGGAAATGCCACCACGCTATAGATGTGCTGATTTCTGTTTCAGTGAATCAACCTAAATCCTCAATGAACAAGTAGCTGGTAACACTGTAAACTCAAAACATGAGTCAGAATCCTTAGTCTTGTTTAGGGTGCCACCAGGATCAGTTGTCAGGTTCTGAAGTCGGGGTGATTTTTACGCTATGTAAGTGCTGTGACTAAGAAACTGTAAAGCAAAGTAGGTCTTTGGGCTCTGGGTATTCAGAATTGGCTGGCTTGACTGAAATTTAAGCTAAAAAAGTACTTGGGATTATCTGTGTTGTATTATAATTTTTCATGCAAGGTACTGTAAGAGACTTCTCAATGGGTTTCAATTTTGGTCTGAAACCTTGTCATATCATGGGCTGATTTTAGAAGGCCTGGAGTTACTGATACATGTTGCTTGCATCAAGTGTCTGCCTTGTTGAGCTGTGGGCATTCTCAAGTGTGCACAGCCCTTCTCTTTGCATCTTTAAAATGCAAAGTAGGTGTTGGGAAGTTCCCTCACCCGCTTTCTTGGCTCTGCAGTTCAGTACAGCAAAAATAGCACAAATCTGTATGCTGTAAGGAGTGCCTTGGCCCAGGTATAATGGGGGTAGAGTGCTCTAAAAGGCATGGCATAGGGCTGTGTTGGACATGACAGAATTCAGAAAGTATGTTGGATGTATTTAAGGAACTTGGTGTGCGTAAATACCAATTAACTAACCTGCAGATAATTATTGGAGTAAACTGTGTGGAAAAGCCTTTTCTTCTGTAATCTTAGGGAAGCTTTAGTGTCTGGGAGGAGAGAGATCTGGGTGGAATGGTAGGTAATGCACTTTCATTGAGTTGGGGAGGTCGTGATTCATGCTTTTGTTTTACTCTTTTAATCTGTTTAGACAAATTATATTGATAACCAAAGTGTCACTGGTTGTGAAGTGCGAAGGAGCGTGTGTGTCTTGGGGGTGGTAGGGAGGTCTGTTTTGTCTTAATCTATGTAATGCTTTTATATCGTATGACTCACTGGTAATTGAGCATGTGGATTATGGCACTGTCCTATTAGTGCTTTTTTTCCTAGGGAAATTGAGCAGGTCAAGATTTGCTTTCACTTCTGCAAGGAAATGCTGCCCTAGATTTGGAAGTTCTTGCCTTCCCGTGTTTGTTAATGTGTCTGCAATATGCAAGTGTTGCTCCTTTGTTGCAGTTTGATGTTTGACAATGTGGTTTACACTTTCTGAAAGTACTGGATTTAATAGCTGGCTAAGGCTTCCTTTGACAAATCAAACTATACCAATAACCAGGGACGGAAAGATGTTTTAAGTAGTAATTCTGCCTTATGGGGGAGTAATACTATTAATCAGTAGGGAGTAATGATTTTCAGGATATCTTAGAGTGGAATTTGCACGATTGTCACATGAGAATAAAGCGGTTTGTTGTATTGAGGTTTTTTTTTTCTGACATCTAGCTAAGTTACTGTAACAAGGGCTCAAAACATAAGCAACCCCATCTACAGACATCTAGAACGACACAGCTTTAATGCAAGGAGATGTTGTCTTTGTAATAAGGGGCTTTCTGAATTTCCTTTTAGATTTTTGTTTGTCTTCAACTTGTATTTTCTGAAGCCTAGGAATCAGCTTGGTGCTGCTCCACCTTCCTTTCCCCATAGAGCTTGTCCTCCACCACAGTCCTCTGAAACCTCTGCTTTACAAGGAAGCAGAAGATGTACCCATTTTAAGCTTTTGTGATAGCAAAGCGAGCTGGAATTTCCAGGATGCACTGTTTTTGTAACTGGGCTAATGTGAAAAAATGAGGATTTTGGCCAATTCTTGGAAATGATTCAAATATGAAAAAACAACTGGATGGGGAAGTAGCAAACCATGATACTTGGAAAGCATGAATTTCTTACAACAGCTTTTCTGTTAAAACACGTATATTGCACAAGTACACCCTCAGTGAAACCCTAACTCACTTGAGAATAGATTGCACAGTAATTTTTTTCTTCTATGGGGCTACCATTTGTGTGGCTGCTTATTTGATCATTTTGTAATAACACCTTGGATGTGAGAGGTGAGGTCATTAAAAAAGTAAGTATAAGAGGGGAAAAAGGTTCTGAAACATTCTATGTTTTTCTGTTAGTGCCTGACACCTTTAAAATATCAATGCTTGCTTAAATACAAAACCGTTGACTCATTTATAGTTGCGTATTACTTCTGTAAACCACCTCTAAGGACAGATGTCATTTTACTATAGGGTAGATGGCTTTATTCTATAATCCTTGCTTGAATAGGGGTAGCATTTAAGAGCTGTCTTTCAGCATCAATTGCCTAGAACTGAGGGTTTGATCCAATCTCTGTTGTTCCTTTCATGGACCCCAAATCTGCAAATCTCTTTGTTCTTGTATTTAATGCAGAAACTGATTGCGGCACTGAAGTTGTGCTTGAATTGCTTTTTGATTTACTTAGCCTCTTGTCTTATTGGCAGAATTCATTATGGATGAAAGATTGAAGAATCCAATGTAATTTTAATTGGTTTGGTAACTTGATCTTAATTTGCTTTAATGTCTTGTGTACACAGTGAGGAGCTAGGAGAATTCATGGAGGTGAAAGGTGCCAACAGCCCTGGGATCCTTGTACTGACCACAGGCCTCAGCAAGCCTTTTATGCGTCTGGATAAATACCCCACGTTACTCAAAGAACTTGAAAGGCACATGGAGGTATATCTTATCAGCATTTATGTTCCAGCTTAATGATGATTTGACAACAATTATTTTAAAGGTACATGTCAAACATGATGGGACCCAAAATTACATTTGTTTGCTCTTCCATCAGCCTTCTGGAATATGGGCTGCAGTGGTTTAAAACTTAGTGCAATAAAACTTCCTGTAAAAGCTAAACATTTAAAGTTAAATTAGCCAGAGAAGCTAATTGTCACTACTAGACCAGTCTTAGGGTCTAGATTGACTTGACATTGAATGCATCTGCTGCATAATACTTGAGGCTACTTTCTGTTGTAGAAGTCATGCTGCCCCACATCTTAGGACCTCAGTGTGTCAAACACCAGAATAGTCCCTTCAGCTTCTACTGAACACGGTCCAAAAATTATCTTTCCAGTGCAGGAAGGTGCTGAGTAGCTGCAGTTTCTACTCTTGCATTATATAGGTTAGATTTTTTGAGTGTGAAGGAGAGAAATAGAAAGCATATAGGTCTTTGTCTTGTCAATACAGTTTGGTTTGTCAGTCAGTGACAACATAACATACCATCAGTAAGGAATTTAGTTTGTGACAAAGCTAACATGCCAAATAAAATTCTTTAAAATAATCACTTTCCTATTAGGATTTCAAAATCTCTTATCCAGTATGTCCTGTAAAACTGCCTTGGGTCTATTTTAAGCCTAAGTAGGAATGATACAAGTTTGTCTTCATTTTTACTACAAGAAAGACCACCAGTGCTTGATGTAATTGTTTTTAGTTAAGAGTCTAAAAACTTTTTTTGTTTCACTATAACTGAATCTTTTCTCCATTGGTTTTAGGATTATCATCCGGATCGTCCAGATATTCAGAAATCCATGACTGCCTTCAAAAACCTTTCTGTAAGAGTGATAAACAATAGATGATATTTTAAGCAGAATATTTTTGAATTTCATCACCCTCTGTTGCTTTGAAACAGTGAGGCTTTTTTTGTAAGCATGTAAGAAATTTGTGAAAGCCTGGAAATTGATACTATCTGTGGGATAGTTAAGGATAGTAATTTGCTGAAGAGTTATATCAAATAAACTATTGATGTAAATGCCATGCAAAGCATTCTCTGCCTCTTGGTCTTCCCTCACACTTGTGCTTTGTTTTCCTCTCTACAAGTGCTAGCATAACTAGCATCCTGAGTAAGTGCTTCTTTACAGTAATTTAGCTGCAGCAAGCATATACTTAATGCCATCTCAGTTACAATAAACTGTAAGTTTTGTGCTTCCTGTTAGAGGTGTATGCAGATAGGTGCTTTGTTGTATAGTCTTGTACTTGTGACAGCTGTATTACTCTTTTCTGCTGAGCCTAGCAATTTGTGCTTAGAAGTACAAAAATGTAAAATGTAAAAAGAGGAGATATTTGAGAAGCAGAGCTATTGGCTATGAGTTCAGAAAGGTAATTGAAGTAAATGTATTGAAAAAAAAGAATGTTGGAAGTTGGCAAAACAACTAATTTATTTATTAAGAAATACTGGTAATAGTCTTCTAAATGAAAACACCTCAAGTTGGGTGCTATCTTCTGTACTACACAGCAGTAAATGCAACTGTAGTGGTATTTCTACTCTTAACCTGCTCCAAAATTGATAGAGTTGATAGAGATGGTGTTTTTCCCTGTTTGTTAGGCACAATGTCAAGAAGTACGGAAACGGAAAGAACTTGAATTACAAATACTGACAGAAGCTATCCGTTGTTGGGAGGGAGAGGATATTAAAACACTCGGCAATGTTATTTACATGTCCCAGGTCATGATTCAGTGTGCTGGAAGTGAGGTAATTTCCTTCTCATTTTTCCCTCTCATCTGCTCGGCCTTTTCATTTTGAAGAAAATTAATTATAATTATTTTGCAGCAGAAGTAAACAGAATGCTTCAGAATTACTAATCTAGACTAAAATCTTTCTCTACTGATTTAAGGCTTTTATTACAAAGCCTGGGATAAAGTTCTTTGAAGATGGATGGTCTCATCTAAAATTTACTGAAATGGAACCAAATACAGCAGTTACAAACATTATAAGATGATTTTGCAAGACCATTTTCAAAGTGCATACATGTAGTTATGTTACAGGATCATTTTGTGTAGCAGTAATTACGGGGTTTGTATTATAGGTGTTTTAAGGTATACTTGCTGTTTTGGGCACTTAGCTGAAGTAGTAAATTTTGAAATACAAGCTTGAGAACCAGGTGGTTTGGGAGAAATGGAGTAAGAAGAGACACAAGAAAGTTTAAGGTGATGCTGTGAAGTCTGGGGTGATTTTTTTAAAAACATCCAAGCACACAAAGAAAATGCTATCCTACCAGAAATAATGTTAAAATTATCTTAAAAGCAAGTGCCAAAAAAAAAAAGGAAATATTCTACAGATTGCAGACACGTTTTTACTGTGAGTTATTCCCCTTTAAAATCAAAAAAGTTTTGAATGTGGTGAGGGCGTTTGATTTGCAACCTCATTCAGTCAGTTTCCTCCCTTAGAACAAAGATACCTATAAATATGAAGAAAAAGTGTTTATGTAACAGAATAATTAAGAATTTGGCAACTGATAACTTCCAGATATTTATTTTAACACCTAATAAAATAAGATTCAGTAGAGCTGATAGTGTATCTTCTGCAGTCAAGTCTTAATACATAATAAAGCATCACCCTAATTCCTACTCTCATCATGAGTTTAAATGTCAAGTTTCTACATAGCATTACAGGCCTTTGGCTAGGTGTAGAATGGCTTTATTTGTGTAAAATCACTTGGCTTCGGTTTTGTCTTGTTTGTTTTTTTTTTAAATCTATATATATATACATTTGTGAATGTTTACTGAAAAACAGAAGCATTGAAACTTGGTAAGGACTTAAGGATTTTCGTTGTTTTGCAAGGATGCCTGGAATTGAGACAGTGACTTTTTAAATGGATGTATTTGTTTTGTCGTTAGAATTAAAGCATTATACCTTAATGCTTCTGTCTTTCATTGTTTATCTGAAGTGGTAGATCTAAGAGAAAACCTTCTCTTCCCATAAAAATGTCCTTTATGCTTTTGTTGTGGATAACTTCTTAAGTGAAAACAGCAAATGAAAGCCATAACAAAATAATGAGGGCTTTTTATTGTAAATATAAGCATTATTACTTTTGTATTCTTTTTCTACTTTGGATCATAATCAAACATAATTCAACTTGATCTTTTCAAATTGAAACACCATGGTTTTGACATTACTGTAACAGCATCCATCTAAATCTACATAAAGAAACCGATCCAGTATGTAACTTTGGTTGTGCTGAAATTGGCAAAACAGTTTTTATAATTTTAAACAAGGTCAGTATTTCACCCAGACTGCTAAATTTATGTTTTAAAATGAGAGGTTTTACTCTTCAGGAAGAAGCATAGGCATGTGTTACTATCAGTTTTCAAACAGACAATCAAATATCTGTCTTTGCTTTTTTTTCTAGTTTTACAGACATTTAATTTTGCCAAAAATAAATACTTGTTGAGTAATTATGGAGTAGTAACATTAGTGGTAGTTTCAAATAATATAAAACAGAAAAAGGGGGGAGGGTCTTGTGATGTTGTATTTACATTTTCATTTTCTTTTTTTGATAAGGAAAAGAATGAAAGGTATCTTCTTCTCTTCCCTAACATTTTGCTAATGTTGTCTGCCAGCCCGAGAATGAGTGGGTTTATCTATCAGGTAAGGTAATACATGTATATATGTGTATAAATGTTTAGGGGGAATGAGGTGTGTTTTGTTTTTTCCAAATGGTATTCCGGAAAAAACTTTAAAGGATTGTTAAACTTCTGCATTTATAAAGATAAAAGGTAATTTATATGATTAGAGCTGGTCATCTGTTTTATAAAACTCTGGGCTAGAAGCCTGGGGCTTGATTTTTGCAGCTGAGATTATCAGCAGGGTTTTGTTTTGTTTTGGTTTTTTTTTTTCACCTTCTTAGTAGTAGCTAATGAGTGGAAGTGTTGGTAGCTTTTTGGATCTACACAGGGGAGCAGTGCTGTTGTACAGGTTTGTTATTGCTCTTTGCTGCTCAAGTTTTGCCAAAATTACACAGCACTCAGCTTTCCTTGGTGTAAGGCTGTTGTCATCTGTTTCTTTAGGCTTGTCTACATTAGTGTTTTATGCTTGAACGTAATCTCTCTTTTTCCTGTTTAATGATCTTTGAGTCACAGCATAGAAGTTGTTTTGGGGCTCACAGACTAGATTCACTCTGGGTGAAGCTGAACTGGAAGGCATGCTCCAAAAGTGCACTTGATCTGCTCCAATTCTGCCAGCAGATCAAGTATATGGATGGACATTCAAGCCCTGGGCGCAGCTTAGACCTAGCCTAGTGTAATACCACCTGAAATGCATGCAATATGGGCATCATGTCCTTAGCACCAGGAGTTTCACTGCACAAATCCTGCACTCCCTGTTGGTAGGCACAGTCTTTGAGCTCTCTACCAAGTTTCCTAGCTGAATGACTATTAGCTTGTGCCTATTTCCCTGCTACAGAAATAGAGTGTTTGCTATAGTGCAGAAGGATCAGTGCTGATTGAGTTGGCTCCTTTGTACTTTAAAACACATTTGCAGAAACACTTGCATTTTGTTGCATATTTTCAGAGACTCCTGAAAAGTGAAGCTAAAGCAAATGAACAGTCCATGACTTCTAAAATCTTTATAAACGTACTTGGAATATTGTTGTGCTGTTTCCAGACATCACATCAAAATGCCAAAAGCAAGGGGAAAATTGCAGCAAAGTTCTAAAAGGAGGCAGAGATTTCACCTGCTCTGAGTACTTCTGTAAATCAGCCTTTCAAGCAGTTTCTCCTGAGTAGTGGTATGCCTGCTTGAAGGAATGCTGAAGTTTAGTCATTTGGGGTTCCTACACGATCAACCACAACCAGTCATAAACTGATGTTTTGTTTTTTTGTTTGCTTTCAGTAAAGAAAAAAAAAAATTACATTCCAAAGTTCATGTTTGGATTCATATCTTACCTACTAGTAGTAACTGGATTTATCTAAGACAGTGTGCCGCGTTAGGTGATTTAGGTGGACAATTAAATTTGTTAGCTTTGTGCCACTCTTCAGAGTTTTTGGCTAGTGCTTTACCCAACACTGATGGAAAAAGATGCTAGAAAAGGCAGGTAAGCTGTATTCTACGTGGCACATCCAGAATTTCTGATGAAGGTAGATTCTTGTGTACTGGTTAAAGGCAAATGACTAGAAATTTAGTGTGGCAACAAACAATATGAAATGAAACCATCTGATATGGTGGTTTTATTTTTTTTTTTTTTTTTTTTGCTCTCCTACTGTCCATCACTTATTTTTTCCCCTCCCCTCCCACCTTGATCCCCCAGGATCACAGCACTGTTCAGTAATAAGCAATTTTCTGTGCACTTTATCTGAGACAGTGGCTCAGAGTTATGTCTGCATTACATGTGGGCCACCTGGACTTCCCTTCTGAGATTCTTGTCTCAGAACTGGGGTGGATATGGACAGAAGATGATGCAGCTCCCTCAGTCATTCCCAGGGAAATGATGCCACTGGAGGCAGCATCCTGTATTATACCCTCCCTCTATTTCTGAATATTCATTTGCCAGCAGGCTTCATATTTCTGGTTGGTAGTACTGGTACGTGCCACAGTAGTTAATGGGGAGAACTTTTAGCAGTGATAAGCCTAAATCGCAAGGGGCATAGGCCATACTTCATAGGAGGGCTTCACACTTGTTTGTTTTAAGATGGGAAATATCAAAGATTCACAAGTTCACTTCCATTTTCTTTGTGTTTTGCTGGGTTTGTACTATTTGTTTCCATGTGTTTCAGGTGATCTTTGTTCTTTGTCACCAGTCTTTTGCTTTGTGTATCCACATATTTAATTTACACCTACAGCAGTGTTTTTTGCACCTCCTTAATTGTGGTTGTATGCTGTGTTATTCATGAGTCAGCAAACATGGAAAAGCACAGTGAATTTTAGGCTGCATTGTAGTGTGAAATGCTACCATGTTTCCTTCAGTGGAGAAGCTGTTGCAAGAAAACTCTTCCATTCTCTTTGGCATCGTGGTCTTGAGCATGCCCTGTGCATACAGAATACTGAGTGATTTTTAGTTTCGAATGTCTAAGAAACCTTTGTCCATTCTGCAGTCATTAGGAAAGAAAGAAAAGAAAAAAAGCTGTTTTCTTGTTCCTCCACTGGAGCCAAAATTCCCCAGTGCATAGTATTTGTGCTTTTGCCAGCTTGTGCTGAATAGTGTTTCTGTGCAGGGGAATATAGGATCTGTCTTAAAAAAAACTTATATTAAAGTTGCATTTTTGGTAAAGCCTTTTCATCCTGAGGTGTATTTTTTCTTCTGTGCTTGTAAATAGTCAAAAAATTAGCTTAACCTGACTTTTCCTCCTCTCCCCTCCTCCAGTTTGCCTGGGTTTTAAACAAGTTGTTACCTGCTGCAAAATAATATGTTCTTCTGAAACTTTATGGATTTAAAGATGTTTTTACTGCTTTGAGGTTTTTTCCCCCTCTATTTCAGTGAGCACACTCTTCATGAGGGACTGTAGTGGTAGAACAAGGGGTAATGGGTTCAAACTTAAACAGGGGAAATTTAGATTGGATATGAGTAAGAAATTCTTTACTGTAAGGATGGTGAGGCAGTAGAATGGATTGCCCAGGGATGTTGTGAATACTCCATCGCTGGCGGTGTTCAAGGCCTGTTGGACATAGCCTTGGGTGATATGGTTTAGTGGGAGGTGCCCCAGCCCACAGCAGGGGGGGTTGTAACTAGATGATCTTAAGGTCCTTTCCAACCCTAAGTGTTCTATGATTCTGTGATTCTATGATTTAGTAGTTAGGCTTATTATAAACATAAATCTGCAGTAAATAATTAATGCATTTATTTAGTGAACTCTTTTCTAAATCTACTTGTCCTACAAGCCTTGGTTTGAGAGCTAACCAAACAGTTTGCAAACAAATGTTCTTAAAGATGAATCAGCATTGCCTCCCATCATACGATATGGATGACCCTGAAGGTTTCAGTTTCATGAACCCATGGCTATGATGAGTGACCACTATTGCAATTGTATAGATTTCATAGCCTGCATTGGTAATTGAATAGGCAGATAACTCTGTCACAGGTGTCATTTGCAGAAGTTGAACATGTTAAAAATTTCCATTACAGGTTGTTTGTATCGGTTTTTAAATGTTTTTAACCCATCAGTGTATGTCTGCCAATTTACTGTGTGTTTTTGTTCAGAACTTGAAGCTAATAGATACGGATATGAAGTTAAGATATTATTGATAATGTTTCTCTGTGTGTTGGATTTAACTTCAGTGTTACTACTTTTTTTTTTTTTTTTTCCAGGGGAAGCTGCCAACGACAGGGATGACTATCACAAAGTTAGAAGACACTGAAAACCATAAAAATGCGTTTGAAATATCAGGTAATAACGGTAATATTTTTATTACTTACTCCAGGGTGTGCTATTTCAAATATCAGTTGTTCTGTCTGAACAGAGGGGTAAACTTTTTCATTGTGAGGGTGACCAAGCACTGGCACAGGTTGCCTTGAGAGATCTCCATCCTTGACAATACTTAAAAGCTCTCTGGCTACAGTCCTATGCCACCAGCTTTAGGTGTCTGTGCTTGAACAGTGGATGACCTGTAGAGGCCCCTTCTAGTCTCATCTCTCCTGTGACTATACAAATTTAGGAAAACAGTTACCCAGATCCTAATTTGAAAGCTTCTTCTTGCTGCTTGTCTTAAACAGTTCGCAAACTGTCTTTGCAATAGGATTCATACCCCAATTCCTGCATTTTAATAAATGGAGGCAGTAGCCTTGGAGAAGGTCGTTTACAATGGAGCAGTTGAAAGTATGCTACTCACTGGAAGAAAGGGTATTCCAGAGACACTGGAAAAGCTTTAAGCAGAGCCTTCTTCTAAGAAATGGTCCACCTCTTTACTGAAACCTTTAGCATCTTTAATGCGAATGGTGTGGACCATGCCAAGTGCAAGGTCCTACATCTGGGTCAAAGCAATCCCAAGCACACCTGCAGGTTGGGTGGAGAAGATATTTAGAGCTGCTCTGCAGAGGAGGACTTGAGGGTGTTGGTCGATGAGAAACTTAACATGAGTCTTGCAGCCCAGAAAGCCAACCATATCCTGGGCTGCATCAAAAGCAGTGTGACCAGTAGGTCGAAGTATGTGATCCTGCTCTAATGAGACCTCACTTGGAGTATTGTGTGCAGTTCTGGTGTCCTCAATATGAAAAAGGACATGGAATTGTTGAAACAAGTCCAGAGGAAGGCCATGAGGATGATCAGGGGACTGGAGCACCTCCCATATGAAGACAGGATGAAAAAGTTGGGGCTGTTGAGCCTGGAGGAGAGAAGGCTGCATGGAAACCTGATAGCAGCCTTCCAATATCTGAAGGGGGCCTATAGGGATGCTGGGGAGGGTCTCTTCATGAGGGACTGTAGTGAGAGGACAAGGGGTAATGGGTTCAAACTTAAACAGGGGAAGTTTAGGTTAGATATAAGGAGGGAGTTCTTTACTGTACGGGTGGTGAGGCACTGGATTGGGTTGTTCCAGGACGTTGTGAATGCTCCATTGCTGGCGGTGTTCAAGGCCAGGTTGGACAGAGGCTTGGGTGGCATGGGTTAGTGGTAGGTGTCCCTGCCTGTGGCAGGGGGGTTGGAACTAGATGGTCTTAAAGTCCTTTCCAACCCTAACTATCCTATGATTTTGTGTTTCTGTGTTGTGCGTACTTTGGGTAAATTTCGTCTGTTAAGTCATTTGTTTCAGCATGTACCTAATTCCCTTGGGTGATTTAAATGAGTAGGAGCAGGGAACACACAGTGGAGCTTCATACCTTCATTCATTTTCTGCATCCGTTCTGCCTCCAAGCAGGTGGCATTTAAGCAAAGTAGTTTTGACCCTCTGTTGTGGCAGGTGGTATCACACATCAGTGCTGTGAGGCTGAGGGGAAAAATCTGCTGGTAGTGCATGTTCTTGTGAGAACAGCTATGAAGCTGAGCTCAGGTGAGGAATGTGATGAGTTAACATGGAATTAACTGCAGAAATTAATCTGATTAAGGTTTCTTTTCCAAGTGTCTTTTGCCCGTGATTTTCAGATTCATACCAACTTTGCCTTTTTCTGTGAGAAGTTGGATGAACTATATTTTATAGCTTCTTACATATTGAAGCTTTTAGACTCAAGAATAATATTTTAGGCTATATGCTGGCTTTCCTGGGGGGTAGATGGGGAAGTAAGGCTACTAGATGAGACATCTATTTCTTGTCTTTAAGGGTTGTATTTAATTATTAGAGATGGGGAGAAACGTAGAACTCCTATACTTGGCACAAGGACAAATATATGGAGGAAATGCCTGTCATAACCTGTGAAAGCGCAGTGCTGCTGTACTGAAAACATGAGTTAAAGTTTTTGCTCTAATACTATGGGGATAGAATGTTTTAGGAAATTTAGCATCTTTATAATCGTGCCTGATAGACTAAATTGTTCTTATGTGGTTTCCTACATCTTCTGTTTTTTGTCACCTAGGAAATATGATTGAAAGGATACTAGTGTCATGTAACAACCAACAAGATTTGCATGAATGGGTGGATCATCTGCAGAAGCAAACCAAAGTCACAACCGTTGGGAATCCCACCATTAAACCTCACTCTGTGCCATCTCACACGGTAGGAGCAAGCTGGGTTGAAGTTAATGAACAGTGTATGCTGAATTAGGTCATCTGGCAAATATACCACCATGTAAGGCATTTTATTTTTTTGGCCATTAGTAACAAGAGCTGAATGTTATAAGTGTAGTTTAATGGGTCAGAAGATCATTCTGGTTTTAATTGTGTGAGTAAAGAATAAAATGCTTAGACAGTGTTGTAATAGTTTAACAGGGTAAAAGAAAACTCCTCATTACTACTCTTTTGATTTTGACAAAATAATACCACACCAACTTTTAAGTATCCTTAGAAGAGTAGGTTTTAATTGGTGATGCACCTGACATACTGGGGAGAAACAATTTCCTTAAGTACTTTCTTTTAGGTCCTTAATTTGGGTTGTTGGATATGAATGGATCTAAATTTAGATCTGTCCTTGGTGGTTAGAGGAGTGGGAGCTGGACTGCTCATAGCTGTTCTCTTTAGTGCTTGCTCTGTCAGTGGTAAACAATAAAACTTTTTTAAGATCCACTTTTCCAAATAATAATTGTGTAACAGTTTTCAAAGGCCAGCTATAATGAGTAAAAGCAGTAGATAGCATGTGAGATTATTTCAACAATTCTTAATTATATTATGCCTTTATTATGATAATATGCTTTCTTTCCCATCACCTTTGTGTTGTTGACAGCTTCCTTCCCATCCAGTAACACCCTCCAGCAAGCACTCAGACAGCAAGCCAATACCACTGACGCCTGCATACCACACTCTCCCTCATCCGTCACATCATGGGACTCCACATACCACAATAAACTGGGGACCGCTGGAACCTCCGAAAACTCCCAAGCCTTGGAGCCTGAGCTGCTTACGGCCAGCACCTCCATTACGGCCTTCAGCAGCTCTTTGTTATAAAGAGGTGAGATGCAGCAGCCAAGAAATATGACTCTCTAGCAGGCCTGCAATAGGAAGCTTAAATTTTCTTTATACACCACTATTTCACAATTTTTTGCATGTTTTTTATATGCAGATGATTTAACCGATAGTGCTGGAACAATGGTAAATGGGCTGATACAGTCTTGCAGCTCAGCAGATACTAACGCTTGCTAGGAGAGGCTTCCTCTACCTCCCTCAAGTCTTCCCACTCTCTATTCAGTTGATAAATTAAGATTTAAGTTTTTAAATTTTATTTTTAAAGTTGGTACTTTTTTATGTTGATAATCCAGACTTATTGCAGAGTAAGTTGTTTGCTAAGCACACCTCAAAGTGTCTAGCATAAGTGATCTGTGGTGCTTCAAAGAGCTGCATCAACTCATTCTAAACAGCTGTGGTGGTATAATTGACTCTTAGATGACACTTTTAGTAGGTAACTATAGCATATTTAAGAAAGAAAAAGAGTGGTGTCATGTTTTTTATGCTCAGCAGAATTTGATGACTGATGTTTCTATTGGCAGAAAAAATGGCTTAAATTATAAGAAGCTGTTGTATTTATTAATTAGCTCATGCTATGAAATAGAAGTCTGTTCCAAGAGAAATAAAATGTGGTGGGTTTAATCATAAAAATAAGATGGTAGCTTTGTGTTCGAAGTCTGTGTATACATAAGGAGGAGAATATTGAATGCTCTGTGGCTTGGTGGTATCTCCTGTTTCAGTATTTTTGTCATGTGTTCTCATGTTACTTAGTGTGAATCAACAAGGCCCAGAAAGAATCATGCAGTTTATACCCAAGAATATTTTCTTCTGTAAGCATGAGATGTTGACAAACATTTTATTCTATAGACATGTAAATTGCAGTTTCTTAGAAGTTTTAGCCCCCCCTTTTTTTTTTCTTTTGTAAATCCCATAAGCAACAGGGAAAAAGTGATAGGTGACTTGTGGTTGGAAGGCTAGTGTTTAAGCTTAGTTGCTACAGCTGGTTTTTATGTTTGATTGTACTGTATGTTCGTTTTATAATCTAAGTTAAATTCCTTTCATGTTTCCATGTGTAGGGCAATAAATTATCTAGTGTGGTGAAATTTCAGTCAGTGTTTAGGATACAATGATATTCAAAACCTGTCTTTGTTGTCTTTGGTCTGTCCTTTTCATTCACCTTTTTTACTTTCTTGTTCTGTATTTTTGTAGAGAATGTCTTGTATCCTTAAGGTAAGGGGTAGATCAGTATATCATTTTTGTTTCTGTGACCTGGTATTGTCCATTTACATATTCTGGATTTGAATGCCAAGCCTCCTTGTTAGGTTTTTTTTTTTTTACCTACTGCTAAGTAAACTAGTGGAATGGGTTGTATCTTCAAAAGTTAAGTAAAAAAACCTGTGTTAATGTATGCCTGCCTCTTCCCTTCACTCCAGCTCCCAAACAGCCTGCATGCTTTTGCAGCAGCTTTTCCTGTATATTTCTGTTAATAGAACAGATAAAATACTTCATTTGTGGTTGGAGGAAGGGTATAGAGGAAATTGGATGTGCTAAAAAATATTAAACTGAATTTTGGTTCTGTTAGGTTTTTCGTTAGTAAATCATGTATGCATCTTAGCAGTTGCATTTTTGAAATACTGTACAGAAGCTCTACTCTTTTTATTTTTATTTCCCTTTCACAGGATCTCAGTAAAAGCCCTAAAACCATGAAAAAGCTGCTTCCAAAACGCAAGCCAGAACGGAAGCCATCAGATGAAGAGTTTGCACTGAGAAAAAGTAAGAGACATCTGAACAAATCTCTAAATAATACAAAGGCTGGAATTAACATCTGTTTAAATTCTGTGAAAGTTAGATGTACAGTGTAAGCAAGCTATATGGTTTACTCTCTCCTGTCAAGGGAGAGCAGGTAGGTATCTCTAGAGGGTGGTTTGTTTTATTCATTTTAGATGCTTATATCATGATGCCATTAGTGGCTTTCTGGAGCTTTACCATTGACTGAAGTGGGTGCATACTTGTGAGGTGCCTGTTTCTTTTTGCCACAGAGGAAAGTGAGGTTCACTATGGAGCCACGTTAAGCTCAGTAAGGCAAACCTGTCTTTTAATACTGTAAACAGTAATTTCATAGAAACATAGAATAGTTAGGGTTGGAAAGGACCTTAAGGTCATCTAGTTCCAACCCCCCCTGCTGTGGGCTGGGGCACCTCACACTAACCCATGCCAGCCAAGGCTCTGTCCAACCCGGCCTTGAACTCTGCCAGCGATGGAGCATTCACAACTTCCCTGGGCAACCCATTCCAATGCCTCACCACCCTTACAGTAAAGAATTTC